>APFE030140368.1:62753-97981 GCA_000404065.3 Pinus taeda
GATATCTATCGTTATTCCCTGAAATATTCTCATAGGTAGGATATTTTGCTAGTTTGCCATTCATAGTGGGATAGGATACCATTGCAATGCGGCCCTGCCCATGCACTCCCATGTCTGCTTTGGCAAGACGTTTGCATCCGATCCTAGATCCAGAATCACTTGATCCATCTCATATTCCCTGATCTGTGGGGTCAATCTCATCTCCCTTCCTATTCGTGTCGTGTGCTTTCTGAGCTTATGAACTACGCACGGTTCTCCTAGCACGGTCCCAACACATCTAGTGATGAGTTCTTACAGCCCCATCATAGCCTTGTTGTCACACAACAACTTCATGCATGTCTCTAAGAATGTAGTGAGCATCGATGGGTCCGTTTTTTGTTCTAGTTTGTCTTTACTTCTTGAAGTGGAGGCATCCGTGAAGCTCTTCTTAGCTTCCATGAATGTCTCCTTAGCACACTCTAAATCAAATTCTAGTTCCTTTGTTGGAGCCTTGCAAACCCAAGCACTCTCTTGGGGTTGCTTGCCTTTGTCATCTCCTGTCGTGATACCATTTCAGAGCACGATATTTATGTTCGGGTCTTCCTCGCATGGCTCAGACCTCACCATTTGTAGGTTATGAGTCGAGGGAGGTTGGAGTGCTCCTTTATCACGCAACCTTGCTATCAGCGTGGGACAGTACTCCATCTCATGATCAAAATGGGTACAAGATAAGCATGATGGTCTTGTTGGATTTGTACAATCACGGGAATAATGCCCTAACCCTCCGTAATTGTAACATATCAGCTGGTCGTGACCTCTTCTTAGTCCCATTCCACCTCGAGCTCGTCCGCACCCCTGAAATCCAGTGCACGTCATCCCTACATGTTGATCGAGGGCCTGTGTTTCAGTCTGAACTCTGTAGGTAGGAGTTCAATCCATCATCAGTTCATAACTTCTATAGGTGTCCTCATCGTGGCCTAATGACCTGCAAAAATTAAAAAACAACTGCTGGGAATTCTACATATACTTCAGTAATAGATGGCAATTATCTATAGCATGCTTCCCTTCTATCTGAAAAATCGCGCACTATAATGTAGGTGCCGCGCTCGGTCCTACTTGTGCCTCTATTCTCAATCACATTGGTTGTCCTCCTGCCAAGTAGTTGGCGAAGACTGGACAATGGTCCTTGACATGTCCCTAGCCTTTTCACTTTAGCACCATACCTCCTCGCGCGCTTCTGGGCAAGTTGTGTTGTCTTGTTTCAAAATCTGCATCTCAAGGCACAAGTTTTTCAAATGCACATGGATCTATTGAACTCCCAGATTAGGATATTGTATCTAAGTATCATGTAGTCTCATTGTGATCTCTAAGGCCTTGGCCTGAGTGGTTAGCTTATGCTATGACAACATGTTCCTTAGATGCAGAGTTAGCGATGCTACAAACCATCTACGGTGTTTTCCATCCGTCAAGGTCATATTAGCTTCATGAATTGTACACTTCAGTCTTTGATCCAGCTCCCAGGGGGTCTTGCCTAGAAGCATCGTGATTTCCTTAAATCTAATGATCGACTATGTCTATTATTTTGGCCTACTAAATTCCTTGTTTAGTGCAACTTGGATATCTGCAATCCCTGCATTCGAATTGTCATTGGAATGCTTAATGTACCAAGTCAGTGTGCGATCCTGAAAAGCATTGACTAGCATTGCTTTCTTTATATTGTCATTCGTGACTCCTTGCGCTTCCCATACAGCCTTTACCACAAACCAAAACTGGTCCGGATCTTCATTCCCTACTCCTTTGAACATCAGAAACTTTATCGCACTTGCCATATTGAACTGTGGTGGTGGCGGAGGTGGTGTGGGCGAAGATGGGGGTGAATATGGTGAAAGTGGTAGTGGTGTAGGTGGAAGTGGTATGCGTAGAATTCGCTGCTTTATAAAACTGATCGCACTTCTTGGTGAAACCTTCGCAAGCTCTTCCTCGCTTTCTCGCAGAGGTGAAATCAAGGGCTAGTTTCTAGTTTTGCACTACCTTTGTTTCTGTAGATCCTCCCACTCTGCATATCCCCAAACATCTATTTATTCACATAACCCACTTTTCACACAATAGCATCTTAATCCAAGTGTTCAACAATTTAACGTACTTAACTCGTGGTCCTTTGAGGAAGATTTGTTCCGCCTCGCTATAGCTAACTGAAGTATCTACGGTGAACTCTGTGATAAATCCTCCTATAATTCGATCGAGCCAATGATCCACAACGTGTGCAATATTATCTTCCGATGCTTCCAGTCTGTGCACCAACTCTGGAGTCCACACAATACGTTTGTCGATCCTACACCTTCCTTGACTGTCCGCTAGCTTTGCAATCAACTCATACAACTCAGAGGGGAAGGATGCAAAGAAAATTTCATGGATTTCTGTATATAAGTAACAATCTAACCACTCTTCCTTTGATAATCATGGATTCTTTTTTTCCAGCGGTGCGAACTCGTGAATCTTTCTCTCCAACCACTCTTCAATTCCTTTCTTTGTCGAATTCCAGTGATACAACATCAGACATCTCTATGCAGATCTCGGTCCTGGCAATGGAACCATCTGTTGGCTTATTGGGACCTAACCCAGGTTCAGAATTAAGTTAGCCAAACAAATCCCAGTACTAATGGCCCTTTCAGCAACAGTCCACAGAGCGCAAACTGAAGTCTCACCCGAAGTAGTATGGGAGGGTGCTAGAACCAGGTTTTCGCACCTTGGAGATGTCTGAGGAGTTCAACTGGTTTTTGGTTTGACCCTGCATGCACTTTCCCATACTTCGCAGCCTGATATACTGCCTTCGCGTATCCCTACCCAGGGGCTAAACATCAAACCTGCGTTATTACCCAAGACCTTACTGGTATTCCAATGTTAGTTGATTATCTTAGCCTACTTGCATGCTATAAGTTATACTTAACAACATAAACCATTCATACATGTGCGCACAGTAAATGAATAGTATATTTGCAAATTATATCAAACATGCATTAACCCAAGAACAAATACACGAAATTATAACAAAACTTCTTTATTAATTCCTTCCTCAATTACAAACTTGACTTCGTCCTGCGCACTTAGCTGCGGGGGTCCACGAACTCAACTCCAGACTACTAGTCCTTTGCGCACTAAGTTGCAGAGCCTTCTCCTACTCTACGACCCAAAGACACACTTTGACTTAATCACTTAGATATTTTTCCTCCTCTCTTCTCTTTCTCTACTTAGAGCCTCACTCTATTTATACAATCCCATGGTCCACGGACCATGGGTAGGTCTATCCAACAGACATTACATTACAAAACTAGGGCAGACAACCCTGTGACTCTATCATACTCTTGCGCCCCGTGCCCACAATTCGTGGAGCTTTACAACACGATTTCATCAAAACTCGGACTTTGAGCCCCAAAACATGCCTTGGGGGGATTCCATGCCCAACAACTATTTTCGAGTGAATGTCATGCTTACAAGGTTAAAACTCAAGAGAGGAGAAGGGAAGTTGGTTGAAAGCCTTAAAGTTGGGTCAAAGGAAAGTAGGGAAATGTTGCCACAATCCCCATCACCAGTTCTTCCTCAAGTTGTAATTGAGACTTTAGTGAGCATGTTTCATGAAGGAGAGCCCACAATTACAAAGGATGATAAGGTCTCCAAGAATTCTTTCTTTGATATGAAAGAGATGGTGAAGGTCCTATATGAAGAAAGGAATACCAAATTGCAGGGTGAAATCTCCAAACCTCACAAAGGAAAAGGTTCTTCAGGAGGAGGTAATGGAAATGGAGGTAAACCTCCACACTCTCCACCATCTTCTTCATCTTATTCTTCACAAGCATCTTCACCCTCTTCCACTAACACAACCATTACTCATACTCATCAACATACCTCAAAAGGAACTGGTAAATCACCTTTGTTAAAACTTGATGTTAAATTTGAACTGCCCATGTATAATGGTGAATGAATGCTGAGAAGCTTGACAATTGACTTTGTCAGTTGGAGGTCTATTGCATAATTCAAAACCTTCAAGAGGATGACATAAAGATTCTGTTAGATTCCTTGAGGATGGAGGGTGCAGCACTAGTGTAGTGGGAATCAAAGACATAAGAAGAGATGAAAAAACACAGTAAGATCTCAATTTCTTGGTCTAATTTCATTGTTTCAATTAAAAGACAATTCTACCCTCTATATTATATGCAGAAAGACATCATGAATTGGAAAAACTTTAGACCACTTAAAAGTCAAAATGTCCAAGATTACACCCAAGAATTCAGAAAAAGGTCCCTAATGTTAGATGTATATTTGCAATCACAAGACACATTGTTGAAGCACATAGCGGGTTTACATAGTTACCTTAGGCATAATATCCTTATGTTTAATCCCAATAATTTAGATGAAGTGTGTGTGAAAGTCACACATCTTGAGACAAGAGGGGAAAACACTCCATAAGAGGGTAGTAAAAATCAATTTAAGGGTAAAGGAAAAGAAAATGGTTTCAAAGGGAAGGGAAAGAAAAAAGCATCTATCAAGAAGGAAGGAGAGAAATTAACATGTAAGCATTGTTCCAAATAGGGTCATGATGAAGCTCATTGTTGGAAGCTTCGTCCCGAAATGAAACCAAAGAAATTCAAAAGCAAGGGAAAACAAAAGACAATTGCAACCACTCAACAGGATTTGGGATCTGATTCGAGTGATGAAACTAAAATTACAACCATGGGTATGAAGGGAAAAGAATCCATTGCTAGCACTAGTACTTCAAATTCACACAACGCAACTCCAAATGAAAAGAAGAGGATATAAATTTTTCACATAAGGGTGATATCAAAACATAGAAAAATTGATACTCTTTTCGACAGTGGCTCTCAAGACAATGTTATCTATGAAAACATTATCAAAATTTTAAACTTGGAAACTATTCCACATCATAAACCATATCCACTTGGATGGGTGTGCGACAATGCACAATTGTAGTTAACTAGAAAGTGTAAACTGAAATTCGCCATTACTGCAAACTTCATAGATGAAGTGGAGCTTGATGTTGTGCCGTTAGACATATGTGGTAAAGTTTTGGGCAGCCTGTATCTCTATGTCAGAAAAGCTATCTTCCATAGACATGAAAACAAATACTATGTGTTCAAAGATGGAGTAGAATATATTGTGAGAGCTTATAGAAAGAAACTAAATCTTTCACTTGTTAATTCGGGGCAAATGAAAATACTAGTGAATTCAAGAAAAAAACATTGTGCTTATAATGATCAAACCCAAGAATGATGTTGATAATGAAGCTTTTCAAGGTTGTGATTCAATATTGAAATATGAATTGGTTGATGTTGTTAACCAATATGATGAGATGTTTCAAGAACCAAAGGGATTGCCTCCCAAGAGAAGAATCCAACATGAGATACAGTTGCAGGAAGATAGTCCTCTTCCTAACATTGGCATGTACAGGATGTCAGTGATGGAAAGTGTAGAAATTAAAAATAAAATTCAAGAATTGTTAGATAAAGGGATCATCAGTCCATCTTCTTCACCATGTGGTCCACATATTTTTTTGGTGCCACAGAAGGATGGAACATGGCGCATATGTGTGGAATTTCGTGCATTGAGCAAGATTATGGAAAAGAACCGCTATCCACCACCTACAATAGATGATTTACTTGATCAATTGAAAGATGAAAAATATTTTACTACTTTTTACTTAAGGAGTGGCTACAATCAAATTAGAATTGTTGAAGGAGACACTTGGAAGATAGCATTCAAAACAAAACAAGGTTTGTTTTATTGACTAGTTATGCCTTTTGGTTTATGTAATGCTCCTGCTACCTTCATGCGTGTGATGAATGATGTGTTGAGGCGATTTCTTGATGAGATTGTTATAGTATACTTAGAAGACATCTTAATTTTCAGTAAATCTCGTGATGAACATGTCATTCATGTGAGAAAGTTACTTGATGTCTTGAATAAAGAACAATTGTATTTAAAGATGTCAAGATGTGAGTTTGGAAAAACTTCTTTAGTTTACTTGGGTCATATTGTTGGAGGAGGTGAGTTAAAAATAGATCCCTCCATGGTTGATGTTATTTTGAATTGGCCAAGGCCCAAGACAGTTACTGAGGTAAGAATTTTTTTGGTAGCAGCCCAATATTGGAGGAAATTCATTGCTAATTTTTCTTCTATAGCAGCTCCTTTGCATGCATTAAAAAGTGTGAAAAATATTTTTCAGTTGGGAGGAAAACAGCGAAAGGCCTTTGATGCCATGAAGGAAAATATTAGTACAAATCCAGTACTTGCACTTCTAGACTTGAGACAATCATTTGAGATTCAAATTGATGCTAGTGACTACGCCATGGGTGCAGTCCTCATACAACATGGTAAGCCTATATGTTTTCATTCGGAAACTTTCAATGATGTAGTGATTAATTATCCTACATATGACAAGGAATTGTATCCAATGGTGCAAAGAATGAAAAAATGGAAACATTACTTGATGGGTAAGGAAAAAATCATTCACATTGGTCATCAACCATTGCAATACTTGCAATCTCAATCAAAGTTGCAGCAATCAAGGCACTTTCGATGGATTAGTTTTCTTCAACAATTCCACTTGGTAATAAGGTATAAGAAAGGTATATACAATAAAGTTGTTGGTATGCTTTCTAGGCATATTATTAGTGCAAATACTTTACTCAAGCATTATTATGTTTTGCATGAAATTATATTGAGTAATATGCATGAGACAATGGCTTTCAGGATATTTATGCAATCTTGAGTCATGGTAACCAAGTAGAGGAATTGGATTATAGTTTGCATGATAACTTCTTGTACCATATTTTCAAGCTTTGTATTCCACGGGGAGAAAGAGTCAACATCATAAGAGAGGCACATACTTCTCTTATTGTCGGTCATTTTGGTGTAAGTAAAATGGTGGCACATCTACAAAGGTATTTTTATTGGCCTCATATGCTTGAAAGTGTGTCACAATTTATTAAAGGATGTTCATTACGTGTAGTCAGTAATCTTATCAATAGGAAGTTAGGATTGTACACACCACTTTTGGTTCCTTCACGATCGTGGGAGAGTGTTTCTATGGATTTTGTAGGAGGTCTTCCATTGTCAAAAAGAGGTCATGATTATTTGTATGTAGTTGTGGATAGGTTTAGAAAAATGTGTATTTTGATGCCATGTAAAAAGAAAGTTACAGCTAAACAAACTGCTCAATTATTCTTTCAAAATGTATGGGTGCATTTTGGATTTCCCACATCCATTATTAGTGATCAAGATTCTCTCTTTGTGGGGAATTTTTGGTCAAACGTGTGGGGATTAATGGGCACTAAATTGAAAAAGAGTACATAATTTCATCTACAAACACATGGTCAAACAAATTTGGTGAACGGGACAGTGATACATGTTCTTCATGGGTATTGAAACAAGCATCCTAAGTTGTGGGATGAACATTTGCACCATTCAACTCAGACATCAAAATTTGAGGCACGTTTAGGATACTTGCCTAAGTCTCCTTTGAATTTTATTTTTGGGAAAAATGTTGCTATTTATGGTAAAGCAAGAAGGTTCATTGAACAAATCCAATTGGTACACAAAAAAGTTCAAGAGCAGCTTGAAAAGAGCCAAGGCAAGTACAAAGAAAGGCACGACAAGCATCGTGTAGATCACAAGTTCCAAGTCGGTGATGAAGTTTGGCTTCAAATTAGCAAAGAGAGGCTCCAAGGAGAAGTTAAAAAACTAAAACCAATTAGATATGGTCCATTCATAATTTTGGAAAATATTGGTAACAATACCTTCAGGTTGGATTTGCCTTCATATATAAAAATCTATGTTGTTGATAATATTGAGAACTTAATGTTGTATGAGCCTCCTTTGATTGAAGATTAAGGAGAAAATGTCCAAATTCCTTACATTGATGATTTTTCACCTGAATATCTTGATGAACTACAACAACAAACCATTCTTGACAAAAGAACAAGGTCTTCAAAACGAGGGAATGTGGATTACCTTCAAGCGAGGCTCAAGGGAACAAATCCTTCAAAGTCCAAATAGATTGAGATTGGAAAGGTGAGGGAATTGTACCCTCACCTACTGGACAACTAAAATTAATTTTTTGGGGTCCAAAAGGCTTCTAGTGAGGAGGAATGATCAAGTGCTTAAAAAATAGCTCAAAATTATAAGTTGTCAGATTGGTGTGGAACCTGGATGACCACATAATTCTCATCATCTTGAATCTGTCGCAACTCATCTCACACGAAACAGACTTTGTATGCTCCCAGAAACAAGTTATGTTCACTTTCCCAAACATGCAATTTTTTCAAAAAAAAAAATTGATAGTCCAATTAGCAATTCATATTGCTGACGTAGCACTGACTCGGTAGGTGTATGTGAAAGTTTGACTTGGTCAATGGGTTTTATTTGATGAATCACAATGTGACAAGTGGAATTTATTTATTGGTCGAAATTCTACATTTTATTTATTGGTCGAGTTGATGGCCAACCATGGGCTAACACGTCACCCAGCCAGAGGCTGCCACATGGCAGCTTGGGAGGCCACCAAAATTTTGGTCATAGTCGAGGCGGAGGCAACAAGGGTTGAACCTACGACCTCCCAACATAACACTAAAGCTATTTACCAACACACCACGCACATTGTTTCTTAACTACTATGGGGTGTGAGTTATATTTAAATATCATGGGCACATTGTTTGGGGGTAGGGTTGGCCCTTGGTTACATTATCACATGCGACCAACGATGGAGGATGACCGGGGACCCAGCCAGCGGGGGCAGTCCGTTGGCCATAGCCACGGCCACATGGCCACAATTGTCAAAAAACAAGCATTAGTGGACATTTAAAGTGTCCAATAATTTCACCTAGTTTTCGGCAAAATTGTCACTTCATTAGCGCGTTTTGGAGCAAAATTATAGGATGGTGCTGGATTTTGGGGAATTTGCAGTGCGATTAGAAGAATATTGGGAAAGGCCATAAATTCATTTTTTAACCAAATCGGGAACAGAAAGAGGTTACATAGGCATTTTTGGGCATTCTGGAGCCATTGGAATAGGTTTTAGAGCATTCTGAGCATTGTAAACTGATGTATTCACACTTTTAAGCATAATAGAGAGGACCAAGCCATTGGAAGTTGAACCAAGGAGACATAGCCCAAGAGGGGTGAACTCCTTCATCACATGTCGTTGTGATACTATTTATGGTGATGTTTATGTATGTCATATGTTGTTGTTCAGTCATTTGTTTATGTTAATTTTCACATAAAAACACTCAAAACTCATGTTTTAAACTTGTAAACAATCACATGAATCCTCGAGCATATTTAATATTAAAAAGGAGTTTTATCACATCAAAACTAATTTTCTTAATGAGATCAATATGGGTAAAAACGTGGTTGCATAAAGTGTGGGTCATCAAGGGTTTGAATCTCACTAATGCACAACTCGTTAACAACGTTGGAGTTGACGTCCTTGCAGCATATTGTGGAGGTTAATGTGAATGGAACCACTCAACAAAATTCAATACAATCCAGAGAAGATAACAAACCTAAGAGTTCCTGGAAGAGTCTTCAGTGTATGCATAGTTTTGGAGTCCATCTCATCAATCTCATAATCACAAGTCTCATCAAATCAGCTCTAGAATGGTATGATGGGTTGAGGAGCAAAATAGTAATGTTGAGTGCCCATACAAAAGGTTTTCAAGGCCTCATATGGTTTTTATAATGAGTTTTTAAAGGCCCACTTATCATTTTCCATATTAAAGTTTATAAATTTGCTAAGGTTTCCTATTCTAAACTTGAATTATGTGCCCTTTCCTTGAAACATTTTCTTATACATGCACCAAAAATGTCCTTGAATTGTTTTGAACTAATGCCATCACTCCCATCTATTGACAAATGGAATTGTCAATGTACAATTTGTTGTTGCTTTCTTGAATTGAATGATATGAGCCATCATTTAAACAGAGATATATTCATAACAGTTATATGACTTAGATAGATACATGGATTTGTTCTCTCTTAGTACTACGTTTCAAGAATAATTCCTTATTAATTCATTTCCAAATTGTGCCATAATGTAAAACCCTTATTGTACCTATTCTTGAGTTTTTTTAAAGAAGATGAATCACTATTGAATGTGAAATCTTTTTTCTCCCCTTGATCAACTAGAAAAAATAGAGCACTTGATATTGTGATCAAATTGACAATTTTTCCCTTATTTCTCCTTATGTTGGAAGATTTGAATATTCACTTTTGATGCTCAGGGATAGGAAAATGGAGTGATGGACTATGAAGGTAATGGAAATGGTAGTTAAGCTGACGAAAGGAATAGGTACTATATCATTACCTTAAATGAATAATTTTGCAAAATTAAAAACATCAAAAATAAATTTCCTTACAGACTTTCAATTGCTCCCTCAATCATGCTTTGTCATGCTTCATCTTTTGTAATTGATATGATTGAAGAGGTTGCTTCATATTTTGGAATAATGTCTCTGGAATGTCTTTTAATGAATTTTGGAGTTGTTGTCCTGTAGGCAAGTCTTCAAAGTCTTCACTTCAAATGTATTTTTGTTGATGTTGCAAATCTAACAAATTTCTTTTTATTAGGTCGATTTTAGTTCCCGCTATAAAGCAAATGATTTCAGGTCCCTCTGTAATTCTGAAAATAACTTTTGACTTTTGTTTTTTAGGTTCCTTTAGGTGATTCCTTCAATGTCTTCAAAAGGCTACAATTTTAGGTCCCTTTACTGGAAAAATATAGGTCCCTTTGAAACTGTAGTTCTTCAAAAGGTAGTGCAAATGTCTGCAAAAGGCTTTCGAATAGATTTTCAAAAACTTAGAAATTTTGCACCTCCTCCCATACCTTGAGAATTGGCTTGTCCTCAAGTCTCTTTGCATGGAAAAATCTTTTATTTGTTGTCAATAAAGTTGATATATACAAATATTCTTCAAAATAAATCCTCAGAAGTAAGTGAAATAATATCCACTAGTAGATATTTTTGTGAATTCTCATTGCCCTATTTTACTTTGTTTTTCGATGAGAAATATGGTTTATATTGTGCCAGTTGCCTAGATTTTCACAACTATATCTCTCTTTTTTTTCTTTTTTCTTTTTTTAATTAAATATAAAATGGAAGATAAAGTGGGTGGAGTAAGGGAGTATGGTAAGCTTGTGAAGGAAAATAGATGGAAATTGAAATGGATTAATTTGGACTTCAATATGAATAGATTATGAAACTTGGAAGAAGGAAAATGGCATAGATTAGGGTGGATGAATGGAATTATGAATGGTAGTGCTTTTAAGAGGTCTCTTTAGTATTTGATGTGAATTTGACATGATATGGAACTTGAATTCTTCTTTTGATGATTTATTTCATGGCTTTTGCCTTTATCTCAATTCATCTTCAAGTATATATGGAGCTGGGAGGTTTTTGTAACAATCTCCAAGCATTTAGAACTCAATGTTAGATGATATTCCACTTTTCTTAACTTGAATATTTCATACCCTCATGTATGAATTTCCAAAACTTTGACTTTGAAAATCACTTGTTTATATATTTGACCCTGTGGACTTCCTGAGACCTACAAAAACTAAGAATTGCCTGTAATAAAATGTGAGATGATGGGAGAAGAAAGGTGGTCGGACTTTCTCCTTCTAATAAATACCTAAAATAAATGCAATAATTCCTAAAAAAATAAATCCAAAGAAGATAGACGAAGAAAAATGTATTTGTTTACCTGTTGAAAAATGGTGGCCATCCCAGATCCCCCGACAATATTTTGTTCACAAAATATTAATTTTATATCCGATTGAAGTTATTCTAAAACTAGATTGAAGTGGATTAATAGGTATATTTACATTAGAAATGGGTTTTCAAATTGATTTTAAATTACATGTCAAACCTAATGAGGAACACCTTACTTGATGGGACTATTCGTGAATTGCTTTCTAGACCTATAGTCACTAATTCGAGCATAACTTTTTCATTCAAGCATATATTGATGTGATTCCACTTGGAGATTAACTTAGACTCGTATAAATACCTCAAATAGAAACAAATTTTTAATACATCTTGATTTGAAATCTCAAATTCACTGATGAACATACCTAGGAGGCAGATTTTAACCATGTTGGTTTTAAGACATGCAATTACTAAATGTCGCATAACCATTTTCATATGATATCCAAATAGGATGATTCAAACTGCGGATTAAATTAGACTTGAATTATATATCCCTTATAAATAGGTTTTAAAAAGGAGATTATTTGATAAGTTAAATATGTCAATGAACATCCAATACGTAGAATTATCAGTATCCCAATTTTATGACAAGCAGTTAGTAATTTTAGCATAAAATTTTCATATGATGTCAGTTTGAGGTGATTAAAATCGAAATGGAAAGCAGGTTTTAAGGGCCATCTCCCCTGGAAATGTCTTGTAAAAATATTTCCATTAAATCCCTCAAATCATAGTTGTACTAACTTTGTTCTTGAATTTTTTACTGGAGACCTAAGAACTATTTTGACCATTTTGTTTGAGATGCAAATTGAAAAATTCAAAATGGGTTAGAAAATAGATTTCAAGGGCTTCTAAACCCATGGGGATTCGTATTGACGGTGAATGGGTGCACTGTTAAGGCACTCCTTGTGATAGGTCATTGGTTCAAATCCCCGTGGGTGCTTATATACCAAAAAAAAGAGAAAAGTTCAAGGGCTTCTTTGTGTGGAAACAGATTTTAAAAATGAGCCCATATGTTCTTCCAAAATAGCACTATCACAGCTACATTTTGTCATAAAATCCTCTCAAAATGAGTTTTACTCATGCAATATTGAACTAAATTTTTTATTTTATTTTTTTCATTTATTCCTCTATATTATCCTATTCTATTTGGAAAAAAAAAACATTCCCTCAAGTATAAAATAATTTCCAATGCATCCATTTTAATAACAAGATCATAAGTAAACTCATATCTAAGTTTGAAAAATATGCCTTAATTGCTTGGACATGAGAGATCAATTGTTCATACAAATTTTATGTCAAGAAATGTCAAAAAATGGAGTGGTATGGTGGCCTAGTGACTCTTTGAAACCAAGTTTCGATGTGATATTTATTTCCTCGGATTTTCTTTGTTGTCATACCATAAATTTCTTCTAAAATTTTTTCATTACATTCATGAATGCACAAGGGATATTGTGATAACCTAGAGAGAAATTCTTCAATCTTTGGCTCTAATGTTGGATCTCCATTGGATGTGGCCAATGACTCTCTGTCCTCCTTAAAAATATAACTATAAAAGCTTCTAGGTTCTCCTTTTTTGAATCCCCTTCATAGATTCCTTTCTCCTCTTCTATCATTTGAAATGAAGATTCATCCCTAGTGACAATTCTAAATTGTGGACAAGGATTTAAGAAGATCCTTGTGGTGGTATACCCTCCTTCACTGAATGAATTCTTTAGCATATTTTTTTGAGTTTGATAGGTCTCTTGTCTTGCAAATGGATTAGTAGTTGGGGTTTTTGTTTTAGTGGTTGGGGGGCTTTATTTTAAAGTAGTTCTATCCAAATGTGCTTCCCCAGCAATGGTGCCAAAAATATGGGTCTAACTTATCAATATAAATTAAATCATATATTCTTATATCAATCTAGAGTTTGTAGAACTTTGAAGCACACCAATGTATATGGAATTTAGATCTAGACTAGTTTTGGACTAGTTTATTCAAAGTAATGAATTTAAACTCACTTGCATGAATATATTTGAATTGAAAGAAAAATAACAATACTAAATAAAACTTTGTTGTTGTAGGTAAGAAGACACTAAACTCCTTTACAAGAGGTCTTAACATAGTGTTTCAAAGAACCTATCAACAATCAATTTTATTCAGTATTTCTGATAAAAGTAAAGCATTCCATAGCATGAAAATAAATTACAACAATAAACAACGCTTTATTGTTGTAAGTAAGAATACACTAAGGAACTTTTACAAAATTTCAGTGCATAGTGTATCATGAGACTTATCAAAAATTAAGTTTGCTAATATAATGAAAGTAAAACACTACAACAAACATAAAAACATACCATTGTTATAGGTATGAAAACATTCAAAAATTGAGTGCAAATGCTTCGCAATGGGGGCCCTCCATGCTTCACTTGCACACTTGAATGAAAACTAGTTAAGAATTCTTGAATAACAACATCACCATAATCTACACAACATAATTCAAGTATCCAAAAGCTCCAAATCTATTATCTTCAGAGAAGTAGCATTCTTCCAAAAAAATAACATGTCTCTTACTTCAAGTCCTACCTATTTATACAAGAGGTTTGATAACCAAAATTACTAGAAATGCTTAAATCAGTTTCTGAGATCCTATATAAGTGACAATAGGTTGAATTCAACCTTCAAATCCATGAAATATGGAGAAAATCCCATAAAATCCAAAATTGTCGTGATTTATTGCCAAAAATAGGGGATTTTTTCAACAAATGGCATAGTTTGACCAACGTTGACTAGGCATATGCGAGGCTCTTTTCTAAAGGAAAATAGGAATTTATCCATCATTGGACATTGAGTATCATCCCACATATCTTGAAATTCGCTCATCTATCCTGCACATGTGAGAAGCTTGGAGCTATTACGAGAAGTTACAATATCCTATAATTTCTGCTAAAAATTTAATTTTAACGCCATACTTTGTCAAAATTCAAATCATGATGAGTAAATGATACATTTACCTAAGATGGTCAATTTCAAGCAAATATTGATGAACTATGAGAGATATGAAAGGAAAATGGAGGTAAGAACACAGGTTATGTGATGAAAATAAACATAAAAAATGGTACCCAACAACATCTGATGCAGTTCCATAGATTTGGTTGGCTCGATTTCTACTGCTTACAGTGATGTTGGCTTGAGAGGACCTGACCCAAGTTTAGCATTAATTATCCAAACAAATCCCTAAACTTTTGGCCCTTTCGGCATCAGCCCGTGGAGCGTGGACCGAAGTCTCACCCAAAGCAGTATGGGGGGATGTTGGAGCCAAGTTTCCGCACCCTAAGATGGTTGTGATGTCATTTGATTCCCTCTATCCCTTCCTTTGCGCAGGTCGCTTCGCTCTAGGGATTGCATGACAAGCCCTTTACTTTATCCTTTAATACCTCCGCGAAAGGGTATGATCGACCTTCGCGTAGCCCTAGCCTGATGCTCAGGTACTTTCGCGCTGCTATGGCAGCGTGCCATGTAGATTCCCTAACTAATCTAAGTGACTTGCTTATCTTATAAAATAATTATAGTCAACATCGCATAAATAGATAATCGTAATTGCATTCAATTATTCAACGTAATTTCATTCATTCGTGCATCACATAAGAATAATAAAGGAAATTCATTCATAACATATCAAGATGCATTAACAAAACAATGCAAAGGAATTGTTGAATATTTCTCTTTATTGATATCTTCCAAGTGTTTACAAACCCTGTTCACCCTACACACACCTACGGGGGTCTATGCACTCAGCGACAGACTTCTACCCTAGGCCTCTATGCACTCAGCTACAGAGTCTCTACCTACACTAAAACCCAAGACTTAGACTTCTTACTTCAGAGCTACGAATCTCTTACATTATATGTCTATTGATCATTCTAAATACTTAGAGCTTAGCTCTTTTTATACAATTCCATGGTCCCCGGACCATGAGTAGATCTCTTACAATTGACTTTACTTTGCAAAACTAAGGGCGGACTACCCTTTATGATACATGACACCTTCGCGCTTCATGACCACAAAATGCATAGTCTTTACAATTTTATTACAAAATTTGACTCAAACATGGGCTTTTAGCCCCAAATTTCCCTTAGAGGATCCCGCTCCAAACAGGTCCCCAACACAAACATCGTGACTCACCCTCGAGTCACTCGATAGGCATAGAGATATTTGCACGAAGCATATCCAGCTTGACCCATATGACCACAACCTCAGCCATGCACTAAGCCATCGTCTGCTTCACATCTTCTACTGTCTACTCAGTCACTACTCCTACGTTGTCAGCCTAAAGCTTTTGTTGCATCGCTTGTAGAGTCACAAGCTTTCCTTCAATATTTCCTGTGACTATGTAAGCTTCCTCCAGCCAGGGCTTTAGTCTCGCCTTCAACACTGCTTCCTTGTGTAGTGCTGCATCCACCTGTTCCTTCAGCTACTTTGCCTCTCGTAGCTTGGCGAGTCTCTGTGTCAGTGCGACAGTTTTCGTTGTGCCCTTAACTTCATCGTAGCAATGTTATAGCTCGTGCGCTTCCATTTCTAGCCTCTGTATGTTTGGGTCCTCTTGCAAGCTTGTCAGGACCTCAAATAATTTCTCAAACAACTACGTGTAGTCTGCTACTGCATTTTCTACCGCTGTTATGGCCTCTGTGATAGTGGTCGCCCACTGTTCCTTTACTTCTGGCAGTGTTGAAGGCTAGGCCCTCAACTGTAGCTCTATAATTTACAAGTTTAACTCCAACTGAACCCGTGCCATCTCAGTCCAAGTGTCATGCACCCCTGTGGCCAACTTGTGGATGTGCACCTCGACTGGCTCTTCCTCCTGAATGCCCAACTCTGGGACCACTCTGCATGCCTCCTTAATGACCTATGTAATCTTCTTGCTCTGATTGGTTGCCTCGGTCTCAGTGGCAATGGAAACATTCTTTGTAGGGCCATCTTTTTGTTGTTGTTCCACTTTTCGCTAATCACTTGGAGGGCGCAGTGCTCTCAAGCCCTCAGTTCTATAATTACTCCATCCTGCAAGAGGTGGAGTTCTTCTTGTGGAAGCGCTGCCAAGATTGGTCCAACTCCATTCAAGGCGCGGACAGTGGGCCTATCAGCCTCATTGTCCATGGTCATTGCTCCATCCAATAGCACTATCACATTAGAAGCCTTCGTACACAGCATATTAGCAGCCTCTGAAGTGCCGATGGCAAAGCTGGTAAACACCCTACCATCCTGCAATGTGTGAGTCTGCAACTCCTGTAACCTAGTTTGGATAGCCCCTAGTATGATCTGTTGTTGTTGTTCAAATTGTTGTAGGGCCTCCATGGTGACATCCCTGACTGTGTCACCAATATCATGTACGTCACCCTCCGTCAATGTGATAGGGTCCAGTGAGGTCTTGGTTGCCTTGGATTTCTTTCTGTACCCTCCCTTCTCCAGCTCTCTTGGGCACTTAATGTGGATGAACGTCTCCTGAGGGTCCGAGTCATGTTGTTCTGTGTCTTCCTCTTCAATCTCAGGTCAAGGCGACCAGGTGCCTTTGTCGGAGCCACGCTCTGTTCCACCTATCTACTTACCTACCTACTATTCTACATGTTCCACTTGGGCCTTATCAGTGGCTTCCTTTTTCCTCTTCTCTACCAGTTGTACCATCTTCAGCTTGGCCTCATCCTTCTTCTTCTCCACAGTAGACTTGCTTCTGCCCACCGCCAAGTCTGTGGTAGTGCGACACTTCGCTGGCCATTTATCAAGTAGCGCATCAATGGTGTCATATTTGGCCATATACGACAAGTCGTACCACTTTTGTGCAAGGTCATTCCGCACCCTGATTGATACTTGATGGAAATCAGCTTTGAACTTGGCATAGCCCTACAAGTTGGCATACACCATGGGAAAAAATCACGGCTTACGATTGATGGCCATTCTGATATTCATTTCCATCAAGATGCAGAAGATGTTACTGTCATAAACTTGTTGTGCGTCCTTGGTCGCCCACAGCGAAGTGTACTTCGCTGCTTCAGGGAGGTCTGAAGCGACCGAAGGGAACTAGATGTCCTTTGGTAGCTCCCACACCACCAGCACAATTCACAGCAAGAGCCATGTGTAGTGGAATGTCTTGCTGAGATCTTGTGCTTTGCGGTAGTTCACCAAGAACTCTCCACGAAGGTAGTCCGACTAGTTAAACTGGACTCCTTCCGCGCACTATTGTGCGAGCGCGTCGACAGGTGCCAACACCTCATCAGCATAGAACTTTCGCATCACCTTCCCTGCAAGGATCTTCGTTGCTACCTTCACAGCGGGGTCAGAGATGTTGGATATAGCGTACCTGCACAACTTCTTCACCAGCTTAAATTTCTCTTTCATTAACCCTGTGAGAGCCTACTCGCCACCCTTGCCGCCAAAGATCATCACCAGATTCTCACCTGTATATGGCAGGCACGTTATTTAGTGAATCAACCTATCTATGATGGGCATCGGCTCCTCCAACCATAGACACCCATCATGCACCAAGCACAACAGCTGCTTGATGAACAAAACTATCACCGGGGTGTGGCTATAGTGTGGCACTGAGAGCAGGTTGAGCAACCATGCCTTTTCTACCCCCTTGAGCCACCTCCGCGGCTCCAATGCAGTCATTCTCGTATTCATGTCAATGATGTGGCACATCAGCTGCTCAGTTGCCAGGTGTGGGAACTTCTCGTGGTCCGCCAAGTCCCAGTCTTCAAGCTTCAATATTGGCACCCATTCCAAATGTGGACCATCAAAATATATTTCATCTGGTAGCAGATGGGTTTGCAGGGGAGTCTTACTCTCATCAATGTGCTTTGGGACCTTGGACTTATGCATGCACAGAGGGACGTACTCCAGCAATTGTGTAATAGGGTCTACACCCTAGGTATCAACCTCGTCTACTTCAGCCCTCACATCCTCATTGCCCATTGGGATGTCTTCGATATCTTCCTCCTCTGGTTCTAGTTTTATAACCTTGCCTTTCTCCTATGCAGTGGGATTTGGTGGGTTTCTTCTTAGTGATGCACGCACCGGTATGGCAGGCTACTTGGCATTCTTGTCCTTCATAGTCTCCTTGGTTAGGGTTGGCTTCAGTCTCGACATTCTCGGCAATTTAGGGACCTCGGCCAAAAGTTCGACTATTTCTAGAGTAGCTACTTTTGCTTCTTTTTCCATTTCTTGTGTCATCTCTTCTACTACTTTTTTGTATTTATAATTTCTGGGGTTGCTGACATAACACTCTCTAACAGTGTTTACAACGTCTCAGGCAAGTTCACAAATGCGAGAGTCTGTTTTAAAGCCTCGAAGAACTCTTAGTCCATAGGTGTCTGAGAGCTCAACAAGTGAATACCCAAAATTCCAAGTGTTTCTTGCTGGACAACCACTTGTAATTTATAGGGCATTTTGAATTCAAACCCGACCATTCCCCCCAAAATCGGTTCATTAATGTCGGATTGGCAGTATATTTTCAAGGATCTGAGACATAAATTTCATCTAAAATGTCGGCCACCTGCTCCATTTGGCCTCACTTATTCCTTCTTTTCATGAACAGTGGCTGTAACAGTCACTTTCCAGCCGACCTACATGATTTCTCCCTGGGTAGCACAGCTCCCTCCATGTTGCCGCTAACCCAGTGACACTTCCTTGTTTCACACTATCCTCCAATCCACAACTCCCCAACCCGAGCAATGTAGTTTATAGTCCTGCATCTTCTTTTAGCTGCTTGGAGTGCTAAGACTATGCTACCTTCATTTAGTCACATGGTCAGACCACCAGTGTATGGCTTCAAGCGAATGCCATTCACCTTTCCTACGAAGGGTTCTCCATTCAATTTGACCAACTGTACTGCTCCTTCGTCGGTAATATTGTTAATGACATAAGGCCCTAACCATTGCATCCAGAACTTCTCTAGAAATTTATCAAACTTACTATCATATAACAAAACCAAGTCATTTACCTTAAATGTGCGCAGCGTAATATTTCGATCATGCCATGCCTTTTCGCACTGCTTTTGGACCTGCTAGTGAAATCCAACCAAAAATCTCTCTTCTTCGAGCTCATCCAGCTGTGTGAGCCTTTCCTCCAGGGATTTGTGATCCATCATACCTGTGAGCGCTACTATACGCATACTAGGCATAATATATTTCATAGGCATTACTGCTTCAACCCTATAGATGAGCATAAAGGGGGTTTGCCTAGTCAACTTTTTGCATGTTGTTCGATAAGCCCACAATGCTATTATGAAGAATTTGGTATCTACGGATAAATACTAATTCCCTAGATAAGTAGCCATATCTAGAAAAATAGTTTAAATAAATTTAACCGTTTTCTATAAACAATACATAAGACAAAGAGAATGAGAGGACCTACTTGCACTTTTGCTTTCCTCTTGTCTCCTTTGTATCAGTCCTGTTAGTATCGGTATCTTCATCCCTCCATCAGTGATCAAAATTCTCTTTTTGCATTGCATTTTAGGTGTCTCATCCGATCATATGCATTCCATTAAGATCATGGATCATCTAATGGTAGTGGCATTTTATCAATTTTTTCCCCATGATCTTTACCTGCTGGTCCATTTTCAGGTCATTTACAGTTATTTTTGTCTTTACATCTGAAAAAAGTCATTTTTAGGTTTTAGGTCTCATTAGGTCTAGGGTTTGTCCATAAGGTCTTGTAAAAGCTCAATAACGGTCAACAACTGCATGAGGAGGTCAAATAAAGTCTCAGCAACAAAAATTTCAATAATCACATACTCAGTGATTGATTTTTCCTGAAAGCCCTGTTTTGAGGAAAAACAGAGTTTTTATGTTTTATGTACAAATTTGATGTAATTTCATTTTTCTATATGTAATATTTTCAAGAGGCAACCCTGGTCACCTTGCTAAGCCTCTGCAACTCTAGTTCCCGCAAAAGGAACAAAATGCCAAACTATTTAGTCCGTCAAAGACAAAAAGTAAGGCAAACTGCCCAAAACAGAGTTTTGAAAAAGCAAGTGAAAAGATAAACATTAGCAAGGTGGGTTTTCTTGAGTGAAAAATTAAAGACATTGCTATATAAAGTGTTTTCATGACAAAGGAGGCTCATTTGTGTCGAAAGGTGAAGGAGAGCAAGTACATTTGCATTTTCAAAGCCAAGAGAGCAATTTTCCATTCAAAACAATGAAAGTTTGAAACGCGGCGCACCTAGGTCAAGGCGCGGTGCACTAAGCCAGCGCAGCGCACACAGAGCCCACTCCACATTGTAATCTATAATTGGCACGACACACTGGAGAGGCACGGCACACTTGTGAGGTGGGGCGGCACACCAGTCTACAAGGTCTGAAATCGTTCACATCTTCCTCCAAAGGCTCTCAAATTGTAAATTCCTTATTGCACAAGTAAGTTTACACTCCCATATGCTCAATGCATGAGTTTGTTTCAGTGTTCATGGTGATTCAATAGGGAAAATTTTAAACCCTAGCTCTTTGCACTGTTTGTTAAAAAAAAGCACTGCCTAGCATTTACAAATTGTTGTTTTTGCTGCTAAATCCCACCCCTATCATTTTCACTCCCTCACTTCATTTTCTTCCTCCCTTTTCATTCATACTTACCCATTCCCTATTCCCCACATCCCTAAAACTACTAACCCTAATCCCTATCTTCACTTATCCCAAACCCTAATCAACAATCCTAAAACCATAAATATCATTCCCCAAACCCTTCTATTCCCCAACATCCCCAATCCCTCATACACAATCCCTCCATAGTCCCTATCATTAAACCCTTTCTTTTAGCAGCAAATACCCATTGACACTATAAAATATCTTCATACTCATCTACGTAAAATCAAGCATTGGCAAACATGGAGTCAGATTCTTCTTATGACCGAAATGAGGAAACAGTCAGTGACTCTTCCTGAGAAATTCATGCACCAAGGAGACCTCACAAGAGTGGAAAACATAACTGGGAGGAACCTACTTCACTTCCTGATCTCTTGGATTGTCCTCTTGCTGTCACATGCTCCCAACATCAATATTGTTACTAATTTTGTGAGATGGTGGAAATATTCAAATACCACCATGAGCTTGCCAGACTGATTGTACTCCATCTTCACAATGGCCAAGTCAATTTGGCAGGTGTGACATTCACCTTAACACCTGAGACTATAGCTCAAGCAACCAGTATTCTGAATATATGTGAGCAGTGGAATAAGGGGCAGCTGGTAGACATGGAACATTATGAACCTTATATCAAGGCTTGTTTTCAGAGGAAAATTAGTAGAGTTTTCCCTTTCATGTACCTTCAAGACACATATGCTCCATTGATGAAGCTCATAATTAAATATTTCAGTTGTGAAGGCAGATTTTTTCACCTGTATGCCTACCACATTAGATTATTAATGCATTTCACTAGGGTGAAGATGATGAACCTCCCCTATTTCATATGTCAGATTATCGAGAAAATGACCACATTAGTGCAAAGGAAGCCTCCTCATCAGTAACATAACAGCATCTATCACTTTGCACTAATCAAAATTTTGGTTTTGCATCAGCTCAATTTATTAAATGTTCCATGGGAGGATTTCATTTCACATGAGGTCTTCACAGGTCCAGAAGTGCCCCCATCAGTTTTTCATGAGGCAAGAGAGCCTTCACATCAGTAAGAGGTGTATGAGACACAAACCACCATTGTGCCAGTATTTTTCGAATACCAAAAGGGCACTAAGAGATTGTTTGCAGCAGCGAAAAGAGTACTATCTCCACCCGGGGTGGAAGGGGTCTCATTTCCTTCAACATCAAAGAAGGTACAAGACAAGGGTAAGCATCCATTGCATGATGAGGGGCCTTCAGAAGGTCAAGAGAGAGATTTCATTCTCATTGAGAATGATGACACTGATTTGGTCTCCCAAACCTCAAAGCTCAAGGAGATCATTCAGGAGCAGCAAGATGACACTCATGTTTTGTCTCTCAACCTAGAAAGAGCCAAGTGGATAATCAACTATCTAGAGCAAAGGAACAAACATTTAGAGGATCAGAAAACCATCATGGAGCTCCAAAACATAAAAGAAAACCAACAAGCTGCCAAGAGGAGGAAAGTCAAGTTGACACCACTTGAACATGAAATTGAAGCTGATCGTGAATATTGTCTTGAGAGGGCAAATATACACTTGAAAAAGATGCTAGAGAAGGCCAACAAAGAGAAAATGATATTGAAGAACATGGCCTACCACTACTTGGTGAGAAACAAGGTGTGCAAAGCAAGAATCAAGATTTTGAAGACCAAGTTGAAGAAAGCATTGGGGAAGAGAAAAGAGCAAGATAGACTCTAGATTTTGGCTGAGACTTACTTAGCTCAACACGGCACTTAATGCAGGACACTCACCCAAAATTTCAAGAAATTTGGGAAACTTTTTTCAAATTTTGAAGTTTTGGCCTAAAAAACAGGTTTTTCTGCTTAGTGCACCGCGCCACCTGGCGCACGCTTTTTCTAGGGACCTTATTTTGAGGAAAACTCAGCATTTTTGGATTCCACATGGAAAAATATGAATGAACTAAAATGTCTAAGAAATTTTGACAAGTTTTGAGCTTCCAAAAGGGTCAAAAACACCTCAAAAATGACCTTTCTACCCCTTTTTGGCCATACAGAAAGTAGTGTTGGGAGAACTCATTTTTGGAGAGGCAAATGGAGACCAAATTCTGAAATTCCACTTTTTTTGGAAAGTAGATAGGTAGACCTTTCCAACAAGCCCACTTGGAGAAAATTTGGTGCACGGAAAGGCCTCCCAAATCAGCTCCAAAGTAGCGTGGTGCATAGGGATAGGAATGCGGCGCACAGGATGAAATTTTGTCATTTTAGCCAAAAAACTCTGTTTTTCGCCTAGTTGTTTCTCAGCTTGACTTTTCCCTCTCTAATAATCAAACTCATGATGTAATTTGATATGACGTGATGGGTTTTGATGTAAATATGTTAAATTTTTCACTCATAGAGGTAGATTCATCATGAAAAGGTAGTTTGCAACTGAATGAATCAGTTTCCTAGGTTTTAGAGGCAAGCTGTTCCACTACCTACTTTTCAGTTCTTAATTTAGATCTTGTTGAAACAGATCCTAAACTCATGAATTCGACCCCTAAATCCTAGCATCAGTTGTTTGTTGCCTATATCTAGTATTTTTTCAGTCATTAATAAAGGTTGGACTCTTGTGAAAGCTTTTGAGCAGCATTGTACATTCATCTTTGCAGTTTGGCAAAGGAATAGACCAGGGTTTGCAGCACTTTGTGGGATTCTTGTGGAAACTTTATTTGGTATTTTTTTTCCTTCTGTAATTACAAGTTTACATGTGTTTATGTATGCCATCATCTCTCTCTGTTCATCTTAACTAAATGAAACAAGGATAAAGGTAGAATTCATTGATATTGCAATGCTCTACCTAGGGTTTGTTTAGTTATTTATGTTTTCAGTTGTTTGAAGAGGATCCCTGAGACATTCATGCCCTCTTCAACACCTCACTAGCCTAAAATCTCTCCATCTCACTCAATTTGAAGTACTAAGCCATTTTCCTACCTCGCCCCATAGAGATCTCTGCAAGACTGTGTCCATTCCCCGGACCCAAATCTGCCTTTCACATTTGAGCCATCAAAACAAAATTAAATCCAATCAAACTCCTCTGAGAAAACATACCTAGCCTAAAATTAGTATTTATATTAGTCATCTCAATCCTTACTTGCCATATTTTCTTTGAGATTGACAAGGAGAGAGCCCTCTCCCGACCTAGTAGGGCTAACTAGAAACTAAAATTAGGGTTTGATGAGCCCTAAAACACTGATCTGGATGATGGGAGTGATGTTTCCAAATGAATATGTAATAGCTGCCCCCTAAAGCAGGGAGTCGAAAAATGTTAATGTCGAGTGAAATGCTTTACGATGTGATGAGGATGTTCCAAAGTGGTTGGTGACCCGCATCGATTACAATACATAATATCATGATATCTTGAATTTTCTCATGAATTGTTGAGGGAAGGAACACCCATGCTCAGCATATAAACTTTCATTACAAGTACATAGGCAGTCGTCTACAGATATAGACACATGATCAGAATGACTATCAATGTAAAGCCATTGTATGGATGATTCGGTACATTTCTTGAAATTGCAGCCGGATGGATGAAACTATATCCGAGTTCTTCTATCTCGTTCAATCGTTCACTCAAGTACAAGTCTAACCATGTGAATATGTGATATGAAGTCGAACATGAGAAGACACCATCTAATTACCAACCAATGATGTAAGTTGTTAACAGACACGAGAGAAATCACAGATAATGATAATTATCCTCAAGGTACTGCAGTACATTCTGCATGGTGTGAATAGATGTTTTGATATCAAACACCATACAAAGTCTTTCAGTCGAAGGCAAGTGATCTCAACCTATTGCCAAAAGCGAGAAACTTTTCATTGATGTATGAAATCCTAAGGGTACTGGAAGGGTGTTTCTAAGTCAACTTCTTGGATAATGAGCTGATGTTGACAAGACGTGACTCATCGTAGGAGGGCCTTGATGTATCCCGCATCAATGACACAAAACAAGTGTAATTATTTTGGAGACAGTATTTGACTGATGACACAAGGTTCAGGAATGGTGGTCATGAAAATGAAGGTTTATGGTATTGCAAAGGATGAACTTTGACTAAATGACTTATCTTGAACATGTCAGCGACACTGAAATGAATTGGTAGCATTGACCCAAAATAAAGTGATGGATTGTATGATACACCAACCATGTGATAACCATCAAACTGATAACCCAACCCAAATAGTCACGGTGATGAGGTGAAAGTGTCATGTTCAAGAGAAACCTGCTACCAAAAGTTGTTTACCTCTTTTCCCATTTTCCCCAATCATTGCTAACCAATACCTCTTTATTTTTATCAAGCTTGAGGAGGATAACATGTGCTTGTTGTATAATTCCACCCTTTCGGTGAATCCATCACTATGTGATGTTTTAACGAACCTAGTGAAGGTGAAACTTGGTCTTGTCATGATGAACAAGTTTGTCGCTATTTGATGTTTTGATGAGTTTAACGACAATGATAACTCAATCATTTTCATGTTTAGAGAGTTTGAAAAGGGACGAAAAGAAAACTCCACAAGTTCTTTTTCGTAGATTTGTCTCTCAAGCCCGAAAAAGCATAAAACATTACAAGAGAGAACCTATTGACCATGTTCAGTCAACATATTCATTTTTTGTAAATAATCTATCTCAACCCGAAAAAGGGTTAAAATTATACTGAGTAGATGTCATTTCCAATCCATTAATGAGATGAAAAGGACAAGCGCTCGACAATATTTTCATATTTAGAGAGTCTGAAAAGAGCTTAAAGAGGATTCCAAGGGGGTTCCTTTTTGATGTTTAACAGAGCTCGAAAAAGAGATAAAAGTATGCTCTATGGTCAAAGATGAAATTTGCAATTGAGCAGGTCAAATTCTATAAGTCAGTTGTAAAACCTGCTCAAAAGACCACCAAATGGATTAAACATACTTGTTTTATGAGTAAAAATAGATAAATACTAAGGTTTATTCGATTAATTAACATGAAATAAACATAAAACAAGTATTTACCATGTCATTTTTACCATTCAGTTTCATGCTCTAGGCTAGTTTTTAACCTCAAACTTTAGTAGCTAATTGCGAGATATTCTATGGACCATTTCTCGTGTTGTCTGGGCTAGGTGGGAGATCTACCCCTCCTCTTTATTTTCATGTCATTCTTTTATTGTTTCATGAAAGTTTTAGGGTTTTTTAGGGCCTCTCGCGTTAGATTTTTTTACCCTGGGACCAATGCATGCTTGCATGTCAAAAACTGCGTTGAAGAGCACCCAGATAGAAGGCTTCTAGCTCTGCAATGCAATGTCTCCTTGCCTGGGCTACGCTGGGTAAGTTTCCCAAATTTGTTTCACATGTTTGCTCCAAAATTTGTCCTATTTTTTGCATGGAAAGGATCCTAATTAAGCTTATGGTTTGATTGTAGGCTTTCATCGGGTCAGAATGACCATTACTTGGCAAGAAAGAGAGCATGATTTCCCTAAATAATCCAGGTTTAGTTGAGGCCCTAAAAAACTATGGGTTGCTCAAGTACTTCAGGTTATCCAGAATGAGGCAACAAATAGGACTATTGCAATTCCTAGTTCATGCATGGGATTCAACAAATCAAGATTTTCACATATGGAACAAAGTGGTCCCTATTATGATTGATGATGTTTACTTTCTTTTCAGTTGTCGAGGCGAGGTTCCCCCATCTCAATTTCAGGATTTGCCCGTGGAGGTGAATCAGTGAGGGATTACATTCGACAATTTTGTCGGCTAGGTACACAGCCTAGAAAGGATGGGAAAATAAACATCAGGGATGTAAGTGATTTACCTTTGATAACTATCCTTTTCACTATTGCAAAATTGGCTGGTAGTGTGCCACTTCATCTAGTGAATAGTTCATATATGCAATATGCACTAGAGTGTCTTGAGCCAAAAGTATTCAACTAGTGTGACAACATACTTTCTTCATTGAAAGAACAACTGACAAAGGTAAAAGGTGGCAAGATGAAGAATTTTAGCTATGGTTCGATCTTAATTGCTTTTTCCTTAGAAAGAATTCCATTGATGCAACTATAGCATGTAACACTCAGTGTAGCTAGTCCTAGAGATCCTCGAACGCAAAGGTCGGTCGAATTGATGGTTATACATGTGGGTTAGTCAAGAATCATTTTTTCCACTGCATTCTTCAGTTGGATCGATCGAAAACACATTGTTGTCAAGGAGCATCCATACTCAGGGATGGATTTTCATGGAGATCCAAATTTGATTTTACCAATGGGTGCTCAATGGGGTGCTATAGGTAAATTTTTTACCAAAATGTTTTTGATTGTCAAGTTTCCACATGTTTTTGTGTTTGTAATGTTTCCAATACTAAACTAAAATTGTTCTCATGCATGCAAATGTGGGTACTATTTGAACTATGAGGAACCAACAGGAGGCAGCTGGGCCAGTGAGAATGAACATCGGGAGAGCAGTTCTCCAGGATTTGGATTTTGTTGAGACCTTTGCAGAGTTGCAAGATCATGTGGAGGGATTAACCCTTGGTATTTCATATGTCCGAATCAAAGAGTTACCTATGAGGCTGCAGTGCCATACTATTGGTGTTACAGGCTGTTGGATGCGGCTCTTGCGCATGATAGCTTAGGTTGTGACCTGTTATCATGAGCATCACTATGTCTACTTAGGATTTTTTTGCATGCATTTTGAGTTTTTAGGTCAGATGACCAAATGTGTCTTGGACACAAATTTTGTAAAATCTTTTTAAAACATCTATTTATTTTACTTTCAAAGTTTTTATATGTATGGCTATATGCAATCCTATTCAAGTAATGATGTGAATTGAAATTTTTACTTTTACATGTGTCGCAAATGTCGATTTAACACATAGTTTGTTAATGAATCAGTTAACGTGTTAAAGCTTCTGGAAATATGTTGATATTGAATGTACTCAAAATGTCCTTCCAAAAGACGAACTCTAAGGAACATATGAAGAATTGTTGGATTTCAGAAAGTATAAATGTTTGTTAATTGTAGTACAATGAGTTGCGAGTCTAGCGTAATGATGATTCGAGGGATGCCAAGTGAAATTACATTAGAGAGAAGTTCGATCAACACACTATACTCAGTGATATTCTTCGTCAATCGACCAATACAAATCCCTTGAAAACTCACTAACTCGCCCCTTGGAGAAAAAATGGCCCATGTTGTAGATGATAGATTCTGTGTACTACAACTAGCACCATCGGCGTAACCAACAAATGGTGCCAAAGGTTCCAACATATGTAACAAATGCAAAGTGGATTACTTAACCATATAAAAATTCTAAAAGACACACCGACACACACACACATGCAATTAAAGTTTATATACAATGCTTTTTACTACACTCAATTAAGCATAGTAAAGTTTGAGATACAACCCATTTCGGGGTTGTGATAATGGAATTCCATCATAGTCTACCAACTTGTAGGCTCCTTTTTCCATAAAACACTTAACAATATAAGGACCCATCCAAAGCAGTTCAAATTTTCCTACTCCAAGTTTATCAACTTCCTGATCGTAAAGCAATACCAAGTCTCCTTCTGAGAAAATGCGAGGCTTGAAATTTATATCATATTGTGCCTTGATTCATTTCTTGTGTGCTTCATTAGCTAATGCGGCTTCTCAACGGGTTTCATACAGATAGATAAGTTCCAAGAAACGTGCTTCTTCTTCAGAAGTGTCGGGTAACAGGTCAATCGTGAGTTTGAGAGATGAAATTTCGCATTGTATCAGCAACATTGCTTCTAGACCATATACCAATTTAAAGGATGTGAATCCAGTTGCATTTATCACCGAGGTTCGATATTCCCACAAGGCAGAGTATAGGATCAAATGCCAGTTTCATTTTTGAACCCCTATCATACTTTGAAGCATTCACTTCAGGACATTGTTGATGGCCTCAACTTATCCATTCACTTGCAAATAATAAGGGATAGAACTATCATGTGACAGTCCTAACTTAGCAGTCAACTCAGCCATCATGTGATTGCGAAAATGTGACCCATGATTTGTAACTATAGCCTGTGGTACACCAAACCGGGCAACCATGTGGTTGAAAAAGAAAATAGCAGTCGTTTCGCCACCATTGTTTAATGTTGGCATCGCCTCGGCCCATTTGATAAAATAGTCAATGGCGACTATAATGTACCCATGCCCCCCGACCAAGGTGGGGTTACATGCCATGAAGTCAATGCCCCATTTGGTGAATAGTCCAATAGAGACAACATGATTCAATGGTGCATGTAGTAATCTAGCTTTACGGTCATAGATTTGGAATGTGAGATAGCTTCTGACGGCAATTATGAAATCTTTGAATATACTAGGCCAGAAGTAACCAGCATGGAGAATTCTTTGCACGGTAGCATAACCAGATAAGTGTCCACCAAAAGCACCTGAACGGAAATCATTCAAAACTTTCTCGGCTTCCTCATGTGTGAGGCACCTTCGTAAAATCGTATCGATACCACGACAGTAAAGAATGTTGCAAATGATCAGATAATCTTTGGCTTGGTATCAGATACGTCATCGTTGCGAGTGAGACATATTTGGCTAGAAAGTTTGGGTCTGGAGATAAATCAGTATATCTCCATACCATGCGTCAAATGATGAAATCAGGAACAGAAACATATCTAGAATTGATGGTTCTAATGTTGAATCGATAGAAGTTGAGAGAAGGTCATAAAGTAGCTTGGCGAAAACTAGAGATTTCTTTGATTTGGACTTGAAGAATTCCAAATCAAACTCCTGCAAAATGACTATCCATTTTGAGTATTTTTCCCCCAATAATTGATGTGACAAAATATATGTCATAGGGTTGCAATCTGAAATGACAATGGTCTTTCAGAGAAGGATATAGTGGCAAAATATCTATACAACTTGAACAGCTGCCAAAGATAGTTTCTCGACATAAGAGCACTTACTTTCTGTGTCATTGAGATTGTGACTCGAATAATATATAGGATGTTCAATCCCATCTTCCTCTTGGACTAAAACCATTCCAATGGTTGTATCTGCAACGGTGAGATACAAGAAGTAGTCGTTTTGATAATTTAGGGAATACATTAACGAGGCTCTAATCAAGGTATCCTTAAGAGCATCAAAAGAAGCTTGCACAACCTAATTCTGATGGAAGGGTATCCCCTTTTTCAATAAACTAGTAAATCCTTTAGCCATTTCAACATAATTGGGAATGAACCTCCTCAAAAAGTTAACCTTCCCTTGGAGTCTCTATAACTGAAGTAGATTTGAAGGTGGAGGTAAATCAAGGATTTCCTTAACCTTAAATGGATTGAGTCGAATTCCCTCCTTAGACACTATGAATCCAAGAAAATGCCCAGAATCAACACAAAACACACATTTGTGTGGATTGAGTTGTATTTTGTAGTGTCAGCACTGTAAAAATATAGCTCTTAAATGTTGCGGGTGATTGGACCGCTTTAGTGAATGAGTAGGTAAATCATCAAGGTATGGTTGAACAATATGTTTGATGTCATGGAAGGCATAGTTCATTGCCCTCTGAAATGTTTCCCCTGCGTTCTTCAAACCAAGTGGGAGTTTCCGATAAGCGAATGTGCCCCATGGACAAATAAAAGCAATTTTAGATAGGTCCTGTGGGCGGATATTGATTTGATTGTAGCCAGAAAAACCATCCATAAATGAGAATATTTCACATCCAACACATTCATCAATAATCTCATTGATAAAGGGAGTGGGATAATTGTCTTTTAGACAAGCCTGATTTACATCCCTATAATCGATGCACACTCTTATTGTCCCTTGTTTCTTCATGATAGGAACAATATTGGAAACCCAGTCAGTAAGAGGAACAGGGTAAATGAAACCAGCATGAAAAAAAATGTCAACTTCTACCTTAATGGAAGCAACCTTCTTTGGATGAACAGGTCATAGGTGTTGCCATACTAGTGTTGGGCAGCGTATCCCCCATAGTATGTTTTTGGGACTTGAAGCCCGAATTTTGGTCAAGGGTAATGTAAAGACCCCGCAAAATGCGGGGCGAAGCATGAGACTCTAGGGTTGTCCACCCTAAAATAATGTAATTTAATGTATGGTATGTCAGCCTACCCATGGTTCGCAGACCATGGGATTGTATAAATAGAGCAAGGCTCTAAGTGTGAAGGGAGGCATATGGGTTTTGGATGATGAATAAGCTCTGAGTCTATAAGTTTGAGTCTTCGGTTGTAGTAGTAGTAAGAGGCTCTGTAGATGAGTGCGCAGAGGCCTGGTAGAGCCCACAGCTACGTGCATGGATCCTTGCAGCTGAGTGCGTAGGACAGAGTTGGGATTGTACTTGGAAAAAAAATTAATGAAAGATAAGTTGATTCTGAAATATCATGTGTCTATGCTTTTGTTATGTTTATGTATCTCTTTACAGTTTTATAATTGCGCGCATTTGTTATGAAGGTTGGATGATTAATGAGAATATTGGGCCCACACAATTAAGTAAGATCTATAATAATAGCATAGTAAGGATAAAGGATCTAGAAAACACTTTTTCGCGCTCTTTACAGAGCTGCATGGAAGCAGTTGCACAAGTTGTAAAGGGTAGACGGCTGCGGGGAGCAGCGCAAGCGTGCCACCTCAGTTCACGAACTTTCTAGACTTCATCAAGACATCCCTAGGGTGCAGAACCCTGGTTCCAGCACCCTCCCATACTACCTCAGGTGAGACCTTAGTCCGCGCACCACATACTGTTGCTGAAAGGGTCGGTAGTTTCAGGATTTCTTTGGCTAAATCACTTTTGAACCTAGGTCAGACCCCAACAAGCCAACAAATGGTCCCATTGCCGGGATCGGGATCTGCCTAAAGGATGTCCGATGTCGTGCCACTGGAACCCAACAAAGAAGGAAATTGAAGAGTGGTTGGACAAGAAGATTCACGAGTTTGTGACATAGAAAAATAGAACTCCGTAGGTATCCAAGAAAAGGTCGTTGGATTGCTATGTGTATACAGAAATCCATGAGATATTCTTTGCATCCTTTCCTTCTAAGCTATATGAGTAGATCGCAAGGTTAGCCAACAGCCAGGGAAGGTGTAAGCTTGACCAACCAATAGTGTAGACTCTGGAATTAGTGCACAGACTAGAGGCATCAAAAGATAAGATCGCGTGAGCTGTGGACCATTGGCTTGATCGGGTAATAAGGGGATTTATCACTGAGTTCATGATAGACACAACCATGAGCTACAGTGAAGCAAAACAATGCTTTCTCAAGGAACCGCGAGGTAAGTACATTAAATCTCTGAATACCTGGATTAAGATGTTGTTATGTGAAAATCGAGTGATGCGAATTCATTAATGTTTGGAACAACGCGGAGTGGAAATATCTACAAAGGTAGCGAGGGATCAGGAAACAACCTCTTAATTTCACCTTCACGAGAAAGTGAGGAAGAGATCGCTCGGGTCTCTCTGAGAAGTGCGGTCAGTTTGATAAGGCAGCGCATTCCACAGTTACCAACCCCGCCCATGCCACCACCCGCTTCACCTCCCTCACATCCATCTCCACCCACTCCACCTCCACCAACCCCGCAGTTCAGCATGGCAAGCGCAATTAAGCTACCCGTATTCAAAGGAGTAGGGAACGAGGATCTGGACCAATTCTGGTTCATGGTAAGAGCAATGTGGGAAGTGCAAGTGGTCATGGACGACAACATTAAGAAGGCTAAATTGGTGAGTGCACTATAGGATTGCGCGTTGACATGGTATATCAAACACTCTAATGATCACCCAAATGCAGTAATAACAAAGTTGCAGAATGCGTTGAACAGAGAGTTTAGCTGACCAAAATCAGAGACACAATCAATCATCAGATTTAAAGAGATCGCGATGCTTCCAGGCAAGGCCCCCTAGGATCTGGATTAGCAACTAAAGAGTACGATCCGCTAGGCTAATATGATGCTCACGGATGCACAACATCATGTATGGTTTGTGGCATCTCTGACACCACACCTGAGGACGGCACTGTCGCAACAGAAACTTTCTACTCAGGGCGAAGCGTTGGAAATGGCAATGAGGTTGCATGAGAAACCAATAAAAGATTTGGGGCTAGGAGTTCAACAAATCCACGCGCAACTATAGAATCTCTGCCTAGAGATGCAGAGCTTGAAGCAGTATAGGGCGTCGTGGCCAGAGGCATGTGAGGAAGTACGGTGCATAAAATGCAAGGGCCAGGGCCATGACAAGGATCAATGTCCAGTATTCGTGAACTACTTGGCAGGAGGGGGACCAATGCCGTTGAGACCAAAGGCATAGGCAGGGCCAAGTGCGACACCCGCATTATGGTGTGCTATTTGTTAGATAGGAGGAAAGCACACGACAGATAATTGTCATTTGTTGCAGAAGTATACACAGACTCCCCAACAGCTGTTTTGTAATTTTTGTAGGTCGGTGGGCCATGATGAGTATACTTGTCGTAGCTATGAGTTAATGATGGATTGAACCCCAGCCTATCAGTTGCAGATAGAAACGCGAGCCCTCGACCTAGTGGCGAGGATGGCACGAGCTAGATTTCAAAGGCGAGGTCGAGGACAAGGAGGAATGGGACCAAGAAGGGGCCGTGGATAGTTAATATGTTACAATTGCGAAGGACCAGGGCACTATGCACGCGACTGTACCAAACCGATGAGAGTCTCTTATTCATACTATGCTCAGTTTGATCATGAAATGGTAGATTTCCCGACGCTGATCACACAAATGTGTGAGAAAGGGGTACTCCATCCTCCGACTCAAAATATTCAAATGATGAGATTTGAACCACGTGAAGAAGACCCAAATGTGAACATGGTACTCAGAAGCGGTGCGACCACAATGGAGGATAAGGGGAAGCAACCTGAGGAAGATGCATGGGTTCACAAGGCTCCTACAAAGGAACCTGAGTTTGACTTAGAACGCACAAAGGAGACGTTCATGGAAGCTAAGAAGAGCATCGTGGAGGCCTCCACTTTAGGCAGTAAGGATCAACCAGAGCCAGGGATGGATCTTTCTATGCTCACTACCTTTCTAGAGACATGCATGAAACTGCTACGCAACAACAAAGCAGTGAAGGAACTACAGGAGCTTATCACTCGGTGCACAGGGTTGGGAGAACCATGCGTAGTCCAAAAATTGGGGAAGCATACATTGCGCACCAAGAGGGAAATGAGAGTGATGACGCAGAATGGCGAACATGAAATGAATCAGGTAATCCTAGACCTGGGTTCGGACGCAAATGTATTGCCAAAGCAGACATGGGAACGCATGGGCAGGCCCATGTTATAATGGTCCCCTATTTAATTACGAATGGTGAACCAACAAAAGATTTTGCCCATGGGGAGGTTGCAAGGGGTAACAATTGATATTGAAGGCGCAAACACACAGATGGACTTTGAAGTAATAGAGATTGTTGATGACAACAATATTTATTTCGCGTTGCTAGGAATAGATTGGGCCAATGATATGAATCAAGACATTAACCTGAAAAAGTGGAAGATGATCTTCGAGAAAAAGTCCCTACGCGTAGTAGTTCCAGTAGACCCAATCGAAGAAGCACGCTACACCGAACTTGTGCGTGATGATGGAAGCGATGATGAGATGGATTGTATCTACAAGATAACTGTGCGAGATCAGGATTAGTTGAATTCGACTACAGATGGAAGGGTCTAGTGGGAGCGTGCAAGCGCCTGCACCTCGGATTCAGACGAAGAAGTAGAACACTGGCAAAACTAGCTACATGAAGTGAAATCGCTAAATTGCAACATGATGATTAGATCACTGCGTTGCGTAACAACCTGTTGTGGTAAAACACAACACCCCCCCCCCCCCACACCCCATTTTGACTTGTTCATTCAAAAATGGGGACCCTTT
>APFE030140368.1:99154-118499 GCA_000404065.3 Pinus taeda
TTAATTAAAATTTTGATTTTTTAGCCTAGCAACAGAAATTCTAGAATTATGTCAGATTTAACTCATTAAATTTGGAGGTTCATAGATTGAGTTTTACTTGGCCAAATGAGGCCCAGGGTGGCTCATTGGAAAGATAAAATCAAAGAGAACATTTCTAAAGAGGTTTCACTAACAAATTTGATCATTTATTGAGTTGAAAATCAAGCAGAAGATCAAGTTCTGAATTTTTAAAACAAAATCAATTTTTTGAGTTTTATTTTCTGCATTTTCATTTGTCCAAGCCTCTTTTGAATGCAAATCCATGCGTCAATGATATCCTTGGCCAATTAAACCATCCCAGGCATCAACAAAAAGCTTATATTTTATTTTCAATTATTTAATTAATTTCATTTGATTGAATTTGTTTTAATGTTAGAAATGGGATTTTGATTTTATTATTGCATCTTAATTTATTTTGATTTTTTTTTTTGCAGGAAAACAGTAGAAGAGATATGGAGAAAAAGATTTCAATCAATGAGAATGCTCTAATAATTAAACATGAAAATTTTGAGCAAATAAAATTGATTTGACAAATTTTTCTTCAACAAACTTTCTTTTCAAAAATACCTTTAGAAATATTATAAATGGCAGATTACATAATATAAAAGGGGTTGCACTTCTTTGTAATTCTGAAATTCTAAAAGCATTTATGTAATAGAAATTTAGAGTTGTAGGTAGGAGGAGTGGAATCTCAGATCTTGAGATTATTGAGGTTTTTCTTTTACATTCTAAATTATGTATAATAAACAGAGTTTGCACTATCGTAACTCTGGTTTTGAAAGCAGAAGCTCACGCATTGTAAAGGACTATTAGAGACCGGAGTTGGAGAAATGGATTCAATAAATTGGTATTTTGAATACTATTGTTTTAAATGCTGATTTCATTTTATGATGATAGGAATGTCTTAATTTACTTTCATATTTGTGCATTGTCGGTATGGGTAATTTGTCTCTATTTTATGTTATTATTTATCTCTGCTCTTATGGGCTAAATTCTGATTTCTGAGTAACTATTTACTCATAAATCTGTCTTATAAAACTGATTTGTTGAATAGTGATATGATGAGAACTTCTTCCACATATTATTGTTTAATAATTCAAATAACTGATTAAATGATCAAAATCATTCTGAGAACTTCTTCCCGAGTGTTGTTGATTGATTATTTCAGTTAAGAGATCTCAATAAGATGTGCTTTGGTATCCATAATATCAGTGCAAGCAGCAATCAAAGTAACCAACAACACACAAACTGTTGTACAAATTTCTGAATTCTTTCATGATGAGCAAATGTCGAAATCAGAGCAGTAAAGCAACCTTCTTCAAGAAAGCATGAGTATACAAAGGAATGATCTAGAATCTGAAATTTATAGTGAACATAACGCATAAGAGTTCTCAAACAAGGACATTTTTAAATGCATTATTTCAGATTCATAGTTTTCCTTTATCCTGATATTTTTAGTGATAGTAATTTTCTCCTCTTGGTATAAATGATATTTCAGAAAATAAAAAGGGTGATCTAAATGAATTACCAATAAGTTTTTATCAAGATAGAGAAATAATTATTGATCATTCTTTTGCCTTTAATGAACATGAAATTTTTATTCCTCCTTGTTTTGATATATTGGACGAGATCGAAGGGAATTCCAAATAATATTGTAAAGTTGTTTATGATAATTACTCTAACATTGAGGATGTTGATTTCTATTCTTCTCAAGAGAATCCTCATGATAAAATTCAAATAACATCTGAGAATGAAAAATGTTTCAATTTAGAAATTATTCCAACCAATCATCATTCTAGAGAAGCAAATTATCTTCATGATTTCACCATTCGAGAAAACATTCTAATTTATGATTCATATCATGATCAAGCTCTCATTCCTACTCATATTCATAATTCTTTTTCTAATTCACAAGTTGGAATTGGAAATTACTCAAATTTCATAATTTTAGTCAATCCTTGTGAAAAAGAAATTATCTCAAACAATCTCAATTATGTTGTAACATTAGTTGTACCATTAGTGATTTTATTTTATTTTTGTTTCCTCACTTATTTTGCTTAAAATCAGATTTTAATTCTAATTTTATTTTTCAGATTTTTGATACTTTACACTGGCATAATAAGCATTTTACTATTGAACGTTCAATTGATGCATTGCCCTATTGGGAAATTAAAGTTTCATATTATAACCGTGAACATCAAAAACTATTAATATTTCAATTTCAATCGATGTTCATCTCTTATCAATTGCGTGTTTCTTCTCAAAGGCAATGTCAACAAGAGAATGTATTTTTACAATTTGGCCAGCAATCCAGTCCAATTAATAATTTTCCATTTTATTTGATAGATTTCCATCCATTTTTCATTAGCCTATTTGAAAACTGTTTGGAAATTTTTCCTTTAAGGAAGATTATTAATAGTTTAACATTTGTACATAACACTAACAATTTTTTTCAGGCCTCTAAATTTAAAAACTCATATCCACAATCTGGCCTATCATCTCCTCTTTTAAACATTTTCCAATTCTTAATGGAAAACCATCCAGGTTTTGATAATCCAATTGGAATTCAGTTAGAAAAGACATTTCAAAAGAAGGTGATTGTAAATAAGCTGCTAATAATAACTGTACACTCTAATTATAGATTTAATTTTCTTAGTTCAATTAGATTTGTATTTTTATTACTAACATTTGAACTATACATATATGCAGAAATTAAAATAAAAGAATGGTTACACTGGAATTTGACTATACCTAGTCATTTTCATGTACATGGTTAGAATAGAAGTAGAATTAATTCAGTTTGTTTGTTTTATGTAGTTAATCTATTCTTAATATTTCTGCAGATAAAAAATAAAGCAAGCAATCAACCCTTCTCATATCATATACATGTTCAGGGAAATATTTGCTTCTCATCAGAAAATTTCTAATTCTTGCTTCTCATTTTTAAATCAAAATTTATTGCAGCAATACCTCTACTCTGCCTATTTTGAATAATGTCTTGACTAAATTCAATTGAGTTTGCACTTGGTACCAATCACCTCAAAGCCATTTTTCTCCATTTCAAAATGTCCTTATAAGATTTTTTCTGAAATTTATTTGTTAAAGGTTTTGAGGATATAAAGCTTCATGATCTCATTATCCCATGAAATGTATGATTGTCTATTATAAGCTTAATTCCAATCCAATCATTATTAGTCAGTCTAACTTTTTGTTGTAATCACATGAAGTTTATATTATCTTCCTCGAAATTTGTTAAAATGACCTTAAGGGTGTCCATTTTGCTATGTGCACACATTCAAATCTATGTTGATATTTTTCCACAATTAGTGGCTTTATCCCATTATGATATGTAGTTTATTATCTGATGTTACAATACGCATCATATTTATTTACTAAAAGCATTATTGAACAGTCACTATAACAATACAAATTTTTCTCAAGTTAATTCGGAATGAGCAGAGGTAATAAATTGTTGTTGCAATTCAAAAGGGAACACATTCTTATTTTCATTTCTGATGGATTCTTTGAATTTTAGTTTTTTGAACATAAATGATTTATTTTTTTTAGCCTGATTGCCCACTCTAATTTAGAATAAATAATGAGATGATTTTGAACAAAGTCATAATTTTGATAAATCAAAGGAAGAATTTGAAGATTCATGAGATAAAATCTACAGACAATTTCCTTCTAGGTATGCATTTACAAGTTCATTTTCATTTAGTTTTTATTTTCCTTAGTTTATTTTTTATTCTTGTTCTGTTTTATTTGTAGGGTTTCATTTATTTTCAAAACTTGAAGTAAGCAACAAACCCATTTTAAATTTGCAACAGGTTCAGGGAAATTTTATTTGTGATTCATTAGAATTTGAGCATTCTTTAACTTTGTTTTCATTCATTTACAAAACCCAATAGAAATTTAAAACAATATCGCAAGATTTATATCAGAAACATTTCAACTTGATATTGTTGATACTACAATGACTATATATTCTCATCTCGCTCATCTTCGTCAATTATTTCATTCTCATATCGCATCATCCATATCACAACCATTTGTATCATAATATTTCATCGGAAGTAGCTCTTAACATTTTCTGATAACAAATTGCTGATGCAAAACCTCTGATGTGTTACCTCTCTCATTCTTTCATAAAATGCCATATCTCATTTCACATATCAGAAGTTTTCAATTGAATATACTTCCATTATCTTGAATCACCGATTTCCAATAAAATGACTTTACCAATATTGTGATGTCCACACAATTATGGACCCGATATGAAATTTAAATCAAGTTCATAAAAGAATATCGCGTCCATTCAATCGCAATAATGGTAGGGACATAAGTTTAAAAGTACCGATATCACTAATCTGATATGATATTAAATTCTCATAATAAATTTATTGGGTCCATTTTTCATCGCATATCGGAGTATCAAGAATATTACATCGTGTACTTACGATTGCTGATTGTCGATTTCTTTTCAGGCCGCACCTAAGAGCCACGTCATCCATCGCATCCTCACTATCGCAAGAATCATATTGGCATTTCCAACATGACTATTTTCTAATATTCCGATATGCCGATATCGCAATTGCTTCATCGCATTTTTATTCATGGTCATATCACTACTCCTAATCTGCGATGCGCGATGTGTGATGTATGATCCACGAAGTATAAAGCACTATGTGACTATTCCTCAATCCTTGATATAACAATTATTCAATATTATGATCGCTCCATCTCATCGCATGTTTTCATATCGTAAATTTTCCATTGCAACTTCTGATGTGATAGACTCCAACGCATGTCTCTATGCCATTAACATTTAATCAATATATGACATATTAACAAAGGTGAAATTTTGCAAATTGAACTTTAAACATGATGAAGAAACATGCATTGTGAATCATCCAATAAGGAGTTGTGTTATTTTAAAAGCAATCTTGGGTAACCGCTATGGTACTAAAACAATTGATGACAAATTTGCAGCATATTTAAATCATTATGATTTCTCATATATTTCATTTTTATATATAATTCCGTAGTTAATATGAAATTCAAAGACCTCTCTATCCTCACATTTAAATTTCATTATCTTGTATTTGGTCTTAATTTTGGACAATTTATAAAAATCATGGGGTTTATATGAAACTTATAATATTTTGAGAACATTCATCATTGCATATTCTCTTTCTCATTTTTGATGCATTTGTTTTAATTCCCTTGAACACAAAGCATTCCATTTTTACATTTTGCTGCTTGCTTTAGTTTAAATAAAATAAATAATGATTTTGGGTTATAGAATTTTGGTTAGTTTGACTTCTTCATGTTTTTATTGTTAACTAAAAGAAGAAGTCGGGTAGTATTGGAGAAACTTATACCTTTCAGGTAGGAGGAAATGTAATCATCCAATGGTAAGATTCATGTACCAAGTTTCATTAATTTCCATTTCGTTACTTTAGTTTCAGTTTTATTTTTAAATTCTATTGATATATAAATTTGTTTTGCATCTCTTCATAAAAGCTTTCAATCCTCCACCAGATCATATTTTGGAAGTCCTATACTCTTCTCCTGGTTTTATTTCAATAAGTAGTGATAATCTCCATTGAAACAACTATACTAGGAAGTTTTTAAACCTTTAGTTTGTTTCTTTAAGCATTCCTTTTATTAGAAAATGATTAAGATGATGCTTTGAAACAACAAGATTGACACCAGACAAAAACTTTTTATTGTGACTGAATTTTATCATCATTGTTATCTGAAACTTAAAACGCTTACAACCCTGCAAGGTAACATTTATCTAAATCTCGACATAAAAAGGAATGATTACATGACTATTTTCCTTTACTTCATTTTGTTGAGACATTGGTATAAACATTCTTGTTAGAATTTATTTTTCAAAACTTTGATGTTCCTTTTCACTTTTAAATTTATTCATTTTTGTTTTAGTTTGTTGATTTCTTTTCTCACTTTAGCTTAAGAATTCTTTTCCTTTGGTTTTCAGTTTTAATCTTGGTAACTTTGGCATAATTTATATGGAAGACCTTCTTGTTACGTAATAATGGTCGGCATACATAGGAAAAATTGTTAATAGTCACTTATTAGCTTTTTCTTAAAATCTCTTAATAAAATTTGTTTTTCTTATTATAAAGGTAGACACACTTAAAGAAGAAATTACCAATCAAGAGAAGTCGACAAAGTATCATAAAATCTGAAAAAAAAAATTCTTTTTCATCAAAATTGTAATCATTTTCAAATTTCAATATTTTATTAAAATCTTTTAAAGTTCTATTATCAGTCAAGAAAAGTTATTTTAACCAAATAAAGACACTTTACATCAAAGCACCTTTAACTTTGAAATTGTCATTATTAACTCTTAAGGAGTCAATGATTCTCCCTGTCCCAAAAAGTCTTATTCTTCTAGAGTGTAATCTAAAAATATATTTAAACTTAAAAGATAAGAGGTCTCATTATGAGGCTACTTACCATGATCATAGGGAAAAAATAGGTTGACATTACCAACATTGCTAAACAAACCAGGGTAATGGCTTATGTTGCAAACAACTATAAGACAAGGGGTCTCATCACGAGCCAGCTTGTTCAATGCAATTGTAACCAGTGAATGGCATTGTTAACTATCTAGCTACCAAACCAAGACAATGGCTTTTAAGAACTAAAAAAAATAAAAAAAACAAATACAGAGAAAATAAGCATATATAAATGGATTTATCTCTAGGTCAATAATTCTTAAATAGATGGAATTCTGAATTATTGATGATTAAAAGGTAATCCTGTCGAGACTATAGATGTATGCTGGCAATAGTCGCTCAACCTGTGACAAAAGAGTGTATTTTAAAAGCTAAGTTGTAAAGTGACCCCTTGGTTTATCTCTACAACTAATTAAGGACTATTATAGAGTTCTGAAATATTTTAATTTATGAGGAATTTTAAGAAAAATTATAGTATGATGATTCTTGCTTTTTTTCAGACTAATGAACCTAGTCAAATATTTCAAAAATAATTCTCTCCTCTTTAATTATTTTTACTTTAATTTAGGAAAATTTCATTTATATTAAACAAAGATAACTGGTTCTTCTCCCGTGTGTCGCCATTGTTGTAGTAAAATACAACCCTCCCATTTTTTACTTGTTCACTTCAAATAATGGAGACCCATTCTATAAAAATTTTGGCTAAACGCCCTTTAGAGTTTCTATTAAGTTGATTAACCTACGATTTTGTTAATTTTTCATTTTCTTCAGATTCTTGTTTTGATTGCCTTGTTAAAATCGATTTTTTATAAGCTTTCCATTAATACTTGTTTCGCCTCATTCGGTCAACTGGTTTGTAAATGGCATTCCTTTGAAGTCTAATCATTTATGTAGCTTGAATTAAAATGCGCAAAATATACAATATTCAATTTTTTTAATTAAATTAGTTCAATAATGCATTTATTTTAAATATTAACTCCTAGTTAATTATTACTAATATTTTTCATTTTTTTTACTTGTACAGCAAGATCATAAAACATCGGGTTTTTAGTTATTTATTCCAATTTTCTATTTTCAAATAAATTACTAATCTCGAAAACTCAAAATGTCAAAATGATTGTAATTTAGATAAGAAAATATACTTTAGATAATTTATTAATTTAAGTAAATACTATTAAAATAAAACCAAAACAAAAAATTGATATTTAACATTAAATTTTATATTAATAAATTAATTTATTATAATAAATATTACCCACTTTAATTAAATAAAATTTATATAAATAACATAAATAATAAAGAATTTTTAACTCGATTCGCTAATTGCATCACAAGTTCTCAATCCAACATTGTTACAAACTTCGGAACTCCATTTTTGCAATTTCCGATTGCGAAAGTCAAAGGTGTGCTGCATTAACCAAAGTTTCATATGAGCTTTGTGATTTGTTTTTTTATCAAGTCATCATACGAATGAGTTGAAATGTTAGTGCAAATGTATGAGTGAAGTGGTACCATAAATGTTGTGGTAGGTTGTTTTACATTATTATTAAATAAATATTAAATATTAAATTTTGACATTCTTAATTAATAATATAAATAATTTAAAATTAAAAATACTTAATTAGAATATAGTTTATTATATAATAGTTTAGTTTTTGTTAATCATTAAATCAGAATTAATTATTAGATATTAGAGTCTATTTAGGATTAGATTTTAATTTAACATTTAATTTTTTTGAGTTTTAAAAAATTCTAAAATTTATGTCAAATTTGACTCATTAACTTTGGAGGCTTATAGATTGAATTTTACTTGGCTAAATGAGGTTCAAGATGGTTCATTGGAAAAATAAAATCAAGGAGAACATTTCTAAAGAGGTTTCACTAACAGATTTGGTCATTTATTGGGTCGAAAATCATGTAGAAGATCAAGCTCCGGATTTTTAAAACAAAATCAATTTTCTGAGTCTTATTTTCTGCATTTTCATTTGTCCAAGCCTCTTCTAAATGTAGATCCATTCGTCAATGATATCCTTAGCCAATTAAACAATTCCATGCATCAATAGAAAACATATATTTTATTTTCAATTATTTAATTAATTGCATTTGATTGGATTTGTTTTAATGTCAGAAATGACATTTTGATTTTATTATTGCATCTTAATTTGTTTTGATTTTTTTTTTTGCTGGAAAATAGTGGAAGAGATATGGAGAAAAAGACCTCAATCAATGAGAATGCTCCAACAAATAAAGATGAAATTTTTGAGAAAAATAAAATTGATTGGACAACAAAATTTCTTCTCAAAAATACCTTTGGAAATATTATAAATGGCAAATTGTAGAATATAAAAGGGGTTTCTCTCCTCTGCAATTCTGAAATTCTAAAGGCACTTATGTAATAGGGATTTAGAGTTGTAGGTGGGAGGAATGGAATCTCAGATCTGGAGATTATTGAGGTTTTTCTTTTACATTCTAAGTTATGTATAATAAACAGAGTTTGCACTATTGTAGCTTTGGTTTTGAAAGTAGAAGTTCAGGCATCATAAAAGACTATTAGAGAATGGAGCTGGAGAAATGGATTCAATAAATTGGTATTTTGAATACTATTGTTTTAAATTCTAGTTTCATTTTATGATGACAGGAATGTTTCAATTTACTTTCATATTTGTGCACTTTTGTCGGTATGGGTAATTTGTCTCTATTTTATGTTATTACTTCTCTCTACTCTTATGGGCTAAATTCTGATTTCTAAATAACTATTTACTCAGAAATTTGTTTTATAAAACTAATTTGTTGAATAATGATATGTTGAGAACGTCTTCCACATATTATTGTTTAATAATTCAAGTAACTGATTAAATGATCAAAATCATTCTGAGAACTTCTTCTTGAGTGTTGTTGATTGATTATTTCAGTTAAGAGGTCTCAATAGGATGTGTTTTGGAATCCATAATATCAGTTAATTGAACTACTTCATGAACTTAATATTCATTATAAACAAGACATATTTAAATTCCAATATTTTAAATATCTTGCTCTAAGATAGTTTCTTTTGCTTACATCTAAGAATAAGTTTGCATTTAGATTAATTTCTACATTCTTTTAAGTCCTCTTCCCAAAGAGACAAACTTTAGTAATGGATTGGCAAAGCCCCAAATCAGCTTAAGGATCACTTTCTTCCCTGATCAGTAAGAGGGTTGATCTGATGTCTTTTCTCCATTGGTGAATGAAAGTCATATTTTAAAGCCATTGGAGATTGAGAGAAGGTAACTAGACCTAGTTGAACCAGTCAGAACCATCATTCCAAACGGAAAAGGAGTTGATTTAAGGTCCAGACCGGGTGGTCATCCCTCATGTTGTTGCAACGATTTTCAAGGCTTCAATACGACCCAGGCTCGAGATCTGCCAACATCTGCTGGATTAATAGTTGTGGATGAATTCTTGAGCAAGTTTCAAAGTGCAATGTTGAACAACAACGGTTCGAGGCATTGAAGTAGGCGTTGCACACGACCCCTGTGCGCTGGTGGGGAACACATTAAGGAAATTTTGAAAACTGGCATGGATGTAGAAGGATGATGCGCCTACAATTTGGGAAACCCAAACTACAAATATAAGATAAATACGATGGACGAGATGACCCACGCAAGCACCTCGCAAAATGGACCAACGCTTATGGGGAAGAATCTCAGCCTGAATGGGTACACTTATTCTACCAGACCCTGGATGTCATACCCATGAATTGGTATACTGAGATAGAACTCTAACATGGTACGGGTGAATGGGATGTCTTGCGCGAGGGATTTTTGTTAACATTCACATTTGAAGACCAATGGTCGGACACTGTTGATGACACGCTGCAAGCCGTAAAAGCCGCCATCTTCAAAATACCATAGGAACCACGGAAAATAGTTCAACCCACATGGGCAACTCAGTTAAGCAGTGCCCTGGAATGCTATAACAGGCAAGTAGAAGAGGATGATGACGACCCCAGAAATATTAATATTCCAGAAACCGAAGGGTGTCACGAAGTTTGAGGACCATCAATTGAAGATCCTGACATCACTGTGCTACTAAAAACAAAGCAGGTAAAAATTGGTATAAACGTGGAGTTGAAGTACGCGACGCTCGGGGATTATTGGGATGATCCTACGATAGATAAAGTCACCTAGTTACTCTGTGAATATCAAGATTTGTTCCTAACCAAAATCACGAATTTAAAGGGGATCATTGGTGACTTAGGGATGATGAAAATCACTCTGAAACCGAATGCGAAGCCAGTTAAGCAGCGACCTTACCGTTTGAATCTGAAGTATAAAGAAAAGGTCGGAAAAGAGTTAGACAAAATGCTTGCAGCTAAAATTATTGAACCAATGGAAGAATCCAACCAGGTGAGTCCTATGGTAATACAAGAGAAAAAACAAAAGGGAAAAATTAGAATATGCATGGACCTCAAGAAGCTTAACGATGCCTGTGTTCATGATCTATTCCCAACACCATTTACAGATGAAGTATTAGAGAATGTTGGCGGTCAGGAAGCTTACTAATTCAAGGATGGCTTCTCAAGTTACCATCAGATCAAGATCATGCCAGAAGATAGGAGCAAGACAACCTTCGCAACTGAATGTGGTTGTTTTCAATACACCGTTATGCCCTTTGGACTGAAGAACGCACCAGTGATAATTTCACGCATAATGGTGGCCGCATTCAAGGAATACATCCACAAGTTCTTGTAGGTCTATCTAGATGATTGGACTATATTTGGGTTAGTTAAACACCATATAGCGAGCTTATGTTTGATGTTGGATACTTGCTGACGACACTAGATTGTGCTGAATGTTAAAAAGTGCACCTTCCTCGTCCCCTTCGGGAATCTACTCGGCCATGTGGTCTGCAAACAAGGCCTGATGTTGGACCCTGCGAAGATTGTTGTTATTCTCAATCTGGAAGCACCGAGAAGTGTCAAACAACTACATGCTACTTTGGGACACACTAGTTACTACAAAAAGTTTATCAAGACCTATGCACAAATAACAGTGCTAATGGAAAAACTATTGAAAAAGGACACTACATATTGTTGGAATGATGATTGTAGGAATATTTTGGATATTCTCAAGGAGAAAGTGGCATCCGCTCCCATCTTGGTCTTCCCAAAATGGGACGTAGAATTTCATATACATTTTGATGTGTCGTGCATTGCGCTGGGAGCTGTACTTACGCAGGAAGGCATAGAAGGTGTGGATCACCCAATTGCATTCACGAGTCGGCAGCTGTGCAAGGCCAAAAAGAAATACTCTACCACTGAGCATGAAGGATTGGCAATGGTATATGCGCTCCAGAAATACCGACACTATTTACTTGGAGGGCACTTCAAGATGTATACTGATCATTCTGCGTTGAAATCCCTAGTGAATAAGCTTGTGTTGGAGGGTTGCATATGCAGATGGCTGTTACTGTTTCAAGAATATGACTTTGAGGTCATCGTAAAGCCGGGACGCCTAAATTCAGGACCAAATCACTTATCACGAATTGAGACAGGTGACGAGCCAACAAATTTGGAAGAAGATCTCCCTGATGCACAGATATTTGCAGTGCATGTCACAGACGACCACTTCGAAGATATAATCCATTTTTTAATGACAGGCACTGTGCTGAAGGAATATTCAGTCTAGTAGAAGAAGGAATTAGTGATGCGCGTGGTAGATTTTTCTGTCATCGCGTGGCACCTCTACAAGATGGGAAACGATGAGATATTACGAAGATATGAACCTAAATTTGAATGAGGACAGATCCTTACGGGAACACATGGGGGGGTTGCAGGAGGACACTATGCAAGACGCACGACGACATAGAATATTATTCACGCTGGGCTATGGTGGGCAACCCTACATCAAGATTCGAAAGCACACTGTCGGGCCTACGACATATGTAACAGACTAGGAAACCATCATGAAGGGATGAGATGCCACTCAATCCACAGATGACGTTGCAGCCATTCAAAAAATGGGCAATCGATTTTGTGGGACCAATCAAACCTCAAGGAAAGACAGGTGCGTGCCACATCATCACCGAAAGGTAGGTGCACACCACATCATCACTGGTTTGGTTGCCTGAAAATTTTAATGAGTGACCACAGCACGCACTTCCTGAACGAAACTATCAGCTCACTCACCGAGGAATTCCAGGTGTATCATCAGCAAAGTACACCGTACCATCTGCAAGCTAATGGGATAGTAGAAGCATTCAACAAAATTCTAGAAACCACACAGACCAAAGTATGCAACGTGCAGTGAAACGACTGGGACCTGCACATACCAGCCGTATTATGGGAATACAGAACCACGTGCAAAAACTTGATGGGTCAGACACCGTTCAAGTTAGTCTATGGCACGGAAGCAGTCATGCCAATGGAATACATTGTACCCAGTTTGCGGATAGCAACACTTATAGGCATGTCGGACCGCAAAGCCTTGGAAGAAAGGCTCGCTCAATTGGAAGAACTCAAGGAAGAATGGTTTTTGGCGAGATTCCAACAAGTTCGAAAAATTTCCTAGAAAATTAAGAATACATTGGTTGGGACCATATGTGGTAAAAGAGGTCATAGATGGAGGCGTGGTCTAGCTAGTCAAACTTAATAGAGAACCCTTCCGAGGAAGAGTAAATGGCAGTCGCCTGAAGCCCTACACAGGTGGGCTGGCTATCTGACTAACCAACCAAAGCACAATCTTCGTGACCCAAGAATCTGGACCATGGTGCGGGACTATAAACATAGGTACTAGAAGTCGGCGTCAAAGTAGAGAATCAAGTCAAAAGTAGGTCATTCAAAAGAAGAAATGGAATGGATCCAGTGGACAACAGAGCACTACACTGCGGATCTTCGCATAGCATAGGCACAGTTGGATGGACTTCGCACAAGGATCACCGTGCCAGTAGAGTGACTCTAGACGAGTCACAATGATTGTGTTGGGGGCCTGTTGGGCAGCGGATCCCCCCATAGTATGTTTTTGGGGCTTGAAGCCTGAATTTTGGTCAAGGGTAATGTAAATACCCCGCGAAATGTAGGCGCGGAGCACGAGACTCTAGGGTTGTCCACCCTAAAATAATTTAATTTAATGTATGGTATGTCGGCCTACATAAATAGAGCAAGGCTCTAAGTGTGAAGGGAGGCATATGGGTTTTGGATAATGAATGCGCTTTGAGCCTGTAAGTCTGAGTTTTGGGTTGTAGTAGTAGTAAGAGGTTCTACAATTGAGTGTGCAAAGGCCTGGTAGAGTCCACAGTTATGTGTGGCTCTGCAGCTGAGTGTGCAGAGGCCTGGTAGAGTCTGCAGCTATGTGCACGAATCCCTGCAGCTATGTGCGCAGATCCCTGCGACTGAGTGCACAAGGTGGAGTTGGGATTGTACTTGGAAATAGAATTAATGAAAGATAAGTTGATTCTGAAATATTGTGTGTCTATGCTTCTGTTATTTTTATGCATCTCTTTATAGTTTTATATTTGCACGCACTTCTTATGAATGTTGAATGATTAATGAGAATATTGGGTCCACAAAATTAAGTAAGATCTATAATAATAGCATAGTAAGGATAAAGGATCTAGACAACACTTTTTACAAAGCTACGCAAAAACAGTTGCACAAGGTGTGAAGGGCAGATGGATGTGCGAAGTAGCGCAAGCGTGCAAGCTCGGTTTGTGAACTTCTTAGACTTCATCAAGACATCCCTAGGGTGCAGAAACCTAGTTCCATCACCCTCCCGTACTACCTCGGGTGAGACCTCAGTCCGTGCACTGGGTACTGTTGCCAAAAAGGCCAGTAGTTTCAGGATTTGTTTGGCTAAATCACTTCTGAACATGGGTCAGGCCCCAAGAAGCCAACAACTAGTTTGACATCAAGATACATTTTGATTTCATGTTCAACTATACTAGAGTCTATAACTGGCATCTCCTTGTATGACCATGCAAATGTATCTCGAAATTCATGAAAAAGAGCACAGTAAATATCAAATTCTGATGGAGAACAAGATTTGCCAACATGAATGTTTTCTATAATGTTAGGTTTGGTCAAATATTTACAGAAATTGTCTCTTCAATATTTGACAGGTTTCGCTCAGAATCTACTGTATCTATGAAAACGGAATTTGAAAGGAAATCAACAACTGAAGGATGATTAAGTTCATTTGAATAATATTTGATGCAATCGAGAAGATGGGAATGAGGATGATAATCCTCCCATGGTTCTCCTTCCATCATCATTGACTGGATGATTCCTTCATCAGTAGAAAATATACGTGAAAAAGGATCGGAAGAAGTACCAAATTCTAGTGAACGATCTACCCATACAATTGACGAAAATGGATGGGTTTGCCACACAAGCCAAAAAGATTGATTGTTATGCTAGCTCAATAGGGCTTACGACATGATTTTAGAATTACTATCAACTTCAAAACTATTGGTAATCTTCCTTAAGTTAGATGAAGTGGAAGACATCAGGTTGCAAGTTTCCACTTTTGCCACTTCCACCAAATTTGATGGTGGTGATAGTGAAAAAGTACCCATTAGGGAAGAGTCTTTAAAGATACCTAGACCAATGCTTTGGAGAGATAGTGGGGGTTCGTGCACGAATGGAATGCTTCCAGTAACCTATGAACTAGAGGTGAAGAAGGCCCGAGTTGGTCGATAACTATGATTCCACCTTTATGAGGAAATGCAATCATACGAAAGTATGTTGAAACCATAGCATCCATGGCATAAACCCACAGTCTTCCTAGCAAAATTTTGTAGTCAAGGGGTCTGTCAACTACCTCAACTTCAACTGTTACCATTTTTCCTCCTAGTTCAATTTGCAGATTACTCAATATTCCACAAGACATATATGTGCGACCGTCAAAAGCTTTTAATGTTGTTGGTGAACGTGACAATGGCGGTGAACCAAGTGTTTTACAGTAACTCATAGACATTATACAAGTAGATGCCCCCTCGTCAATAATGATTCGATGAACAAGTTTATTCAATGCATTTTCTTGAATCATAAATGCTAATTGTGCTGGTAACTGTGGTGTATAGCTCACATGGTTGAAAACCACAAGATTGGAATCAGTTGGATCGATTCCACCAATCACTGACAACAAAGCCTACTTTTGGGAGGGACAATTTTGTAGCACCTCAAGCGTAGACATAGCAGAAGGTGACTGAGTCAAATCTTCTACTATGTTATAGTTCTATGGAGCTCGAGCTCAAGGGTTAAATATCGATTTGTGTACAACTCCCTTAGGCGGTTTTATTTTTAACTCTGGTACAATGGATGGTGGAATAGGATCATTCGAGGTTGTAGTCGAAGGGTTAGGTCGATCAACCTGGATATTCGATGACAATGGTTGATTTCCATAATCTTTATTTCATGTTGACACCAAAACGTCATCTTGCTGCTTAGAGGTGGATAGCATAAGCACTTGGGAAGTGGAAGCTTGGTCTATAGCAACCATATTTGTCTCAGCTTTTGGAAAAGGACTAGTTAATACCGCAGATGTATTAGAAGTCTTCAAAAGTTTGGAGACTTTAGAGCGGTGTGGAAAATCTCATGTACAATTCTCATCGTTACAAATCAAACATGCGTAATGAGGTTTCCTAGCCGAAGAAGAGGAATCAGATGATTTCTCTTAAGGGGAGTTATTTTATTTCTTTTTGTTTTTCCCCTTTTTCTTACCTCTTGGTTGCTTTTCATTCTTGCCCTTGTCAGATGACGCGGCATTGATTTCGAACATAAGAGTGTTATCAGGGGCATTTGTAGTTTGATTGGAAATGGCAAGTGTTTGACTAGATGGTCTACCTACCGATTGTGTGCTCGAAGAACCAATCACATTGTCGCTGGCACGAGAGTCCTTACCCGATGGTGGAGGAGGAACAACGAAAGTTGTTCGGGGTGCATTTAGAATCTTGTCATAGAGTGTGTTGGACTGTGTATATATCAAGTCCAAATATTGGGCACGAGCAATTACTTACTCTTATGTGACAACTCTACCTTTTGCCACATCCTTAGTGATAGATGGCAGCAAGGATTTTATAAATCACTCAGCCAGAAGCTAATCAGGAACATAAGTTTTAACCATTTGATGACGACGATGCCACTCATGAATATGATCAGAGATATGAGTAACAGTAGTTTGTTTAAAGTTGGTTAATAGTTTTGTTCTAGTCTTAGATCGTATGGGTAACTAGAATTGGGTAAAAAATGTGATAGGTAAAGCAGTGAAGTTATTGAAAGAAGCTTGTGGTAACTCAATGTACCACTTCACGTCCGAACTAGTAAGCATTCTCTGGAAAAGATGAAGTCTAACAGAATCATCATTCAAGGATTTTGATGAACACCATAAATGAAAAGTCATGACATGGTTGGACGGTCTTCTGCAGGATTCCCATCGAATTTTGGAATATTGTAAGGTAACTTATGAGGAATCACCGATCACCAGGTGCATAAAGAATTGGGTCATTGGTGAGCCGATTTAGATCTGGTAACTCAAGTGTCACAACAAAAGGCAGTTGCCTATTAATGTCAGGTTGAGCATATCTAGGGTAAGATGGAATTGCCTAGGCAATGGGCCTTTGCATACTAGCATAAGGCATCTTCTACTGGTAATCTTGATATGGGTAAGTTTTTTGAGCAAATCGGTGTAAGGTTGTTGTTGTTGTGCACCAGGGTAAACTTGTTGTTGTCCAAAGCCAGCATAGGCTTGTTGACCAGGGCCTGGATAAACTTGTTGCTAACCAAACCCAGCATAAGCTTGTTGTCCAAGTCCATGTTGAGGTTGGTATTGCTTGAATTGTTATTGATATTGGGGCTGCCAAGGCTGTTGAATCAACTGTTGTTGATGCTAGTACAACAATTGTTGATTTAACAGTTGTTGTTTCCCACCAATGTAAGGTTGACAATGTTGTGAATACACTAAACCAATATAAGTCTGAGTCATTCCAGTAAAAGGTAAACTAACCTTTAGTTTTTGGGCTCCAGACACAAGTGGTTGTTGTAAAACCACCTTAGAAGGCTGGATCTGTATACCTGAAACTTGGGTTCTGAGGTAGAAGGGCCAGCTTGCACAGGTTGCGGTACAACAATTTGGGATTGTGATTGTGGCACAGTTGTAAAAACAGGTGTTGTAGGTATGGATGACACGACTTGCATAGGTTGTGATGGATACACAAGCCTAGGTTGAACGGGCATGGTTGGCTACCACTAACAGATAGTCATTCTAGGTTGACCTAAAGACGACGACATACCAATATATGGCTTCCCACCAGAATAAGGAGGATAAGGAGAATATGCATATTTTTCTCTGTATGGGAGTAGTCCAGTGTTAAGAGGATACAGAGGATCGCAACTAGATGAACCAGCTTAATGTGAACTTGATGGGTCTAGCTGTTTAGTACTCGTAAATGAGGAACCAGATAAAATTCAAGTAGAGGACATTAGTGAAGACCAAGGGTTAGAAGAAACACCTGAGTGGGTTCCCGATAAAGATTGGTAACCTAATGGGACAGATAGAACACCATACAAGTGTGACTCAGGTGTTGTAGTAAACATCGAAGAGGTTGTGATAGAAGATTCTATCATAGCTATAACATATGGTACGGTCTAGGATGTTGACTCTGCCATAGTCAAATGTCCAAATAAGTTTCCTAACGAATCAATAGGTGTCTGAAAGTAATCAAGATCAAAAGGAGTAGTGAAATGAGGAGTATGAGGATATAGATGCAGTCCAGTTCCAAAATGGAATGGAGTTCTGGGTGATTCTACCTCAAGTTCCTCTTCTATTGAAATCAAACTAGGTGCAAGAACTTCACCGTCTGGTCTGTAATAGATTTTTTGTTGTTGTTGAGGTAAAGAGGAGGTCTCGAAAGTTACAGATGTTTGAGGATCTACCAGGCAATCTTCAACTTTTGATTATTCCACCTCAAGATCCAAATGTTCTAGTAAAAGAACAAGTTTAGGTTGGGCTTCGTGAACAATTTATGCTTAAGAAATAACTTCTAATTAAATAGTGTTGGCTTTAGGATCCAATTCTAGTTGAACAGATTCATGTTCATAAGTAATTTCTTGTTGAACAACTTCAGGTTGAGAATCAACTTGTTGTTAAACAAATTGGGTTACTGTTTCACTAGATTCAGTTCTAGTTTCCTCATGTAATTGTAGAGATTCCACTTCAATAACAGACGTACCAGTAACCGTAGGAATCACTAGGGTCACAGTACTTACCGGTATAGGTGTTTCTAGTAATTCAGATGAAGAACCAGATGCTTGTGAAGTATTGGATCCAGTCAAATGAGACTGCTTTAACTGAATAGGTGTAGCTTCGGGCGATAAAGGTAGTTTACTCGCTGCTCTCTGCGAATGATGGGGTAAGGGTTGATTTTCCTCCATGATTGCTGATTCATTTTATTATAGAATAGAAATAAACAAAAAGGGGTAAGCTAGGCAAAAGGTTTACCAAGCAACTGTGAACTACAGAATACTTCCTAGTGAACCAAGAAGTATGGGTAGCTGACTCAGTTTCCTAAGGATGGATACCAACCTAGTGTTGTCCTCCCTTATATACCCGAAAGTATGTGGAGGCCCAATCCGTATTAGCATTGTCTAATGCAAAACCGCATAGTGAGAGCATTCCCGTATACTTTATGTACTATAATATTGCCCTATATACCCGAAGGTACATGGATGAGCTATGATATAATCATGAACTGTTGGGTTGTGTTATATTCTTTCCACATATTTAACAGGGGGTTTGAGGGGTACCCGTAACCCCACTTTATGGGGTCCGGGGCAGCGCCCC
>APFE030140372.1:0-23761 GCA_000404065.3 Pinus taeda
AGGGGGTTGTAGCTCCCTTCCAGGAGAAGCTGGAAAATGAGAGAGGGTTGTAGCTCTCTACAGGTAGTAGCCTGCGTACTGGTAAAGGACTGCACCAGTACGGAATCATTGTAAAAAGAAGTTTCTAATTGAAAAGATAGAGACATATTGCAGCAAGTGGTTTTCACCCACATTGGGTTCCACCTTATATCTTATGTTCTTGTGTGTGATTGTCTTCCACTCTATTTTTATGTTCCTGGTTACTGTTTATATGATCCTGATGCACAGATTAATGTTCAACATCTGTAGAATATTTTAAATTATAAGTCTGTATGGTATACGCAGGTTTCCTTATCTGTAGTTGCATATATACGCGATTTTCTCTAACTGAAGTAGCGTATATGTTCTGGGTTTGAAAAAGAAAATAATTGACCAGATAATACTGATTCACCCCCCCCTCTCAATATTATTTCCAACAGCTCAATCAAGCCTTATTGCTCGATTGAGCCTATAGCTCGATTGAGTTATATGGCTCGATCAAGCTTCTATTTTTCAATCAAAGACCCATTTGCGGTCTACGCAAGCCATTTCTCATACACCACAAAGGAAATTGGAGCTCGACCGAGGGTTTGGAAGCTCAACTAACTATGGAGGAGCTCGATCTAGCCACCTAGCGACCCCATCGATGTACCAGAAGCTCGACGCAACCATCGTTTGGAAGCGAAGGTAGGATTTCTGTCATTTTTTACTTATTTCAATTAATTTTTCTTACAAATAAAAAAATAATAATAATTTTAAATGAAAACCCACTATACAAAAACCACAAAAAACTACCAAGAAAACCATTGATAACCATAGAGAACCACGAAGAAAACCATAGATAAGCATAATTTAGGTTTTAAATTTTATTTCATTTCAAATGCAATTTTTTTATAATTTCAATGATAGCATGCTTATTATGATTTTTTTCTTATTTTTAATGGTAAAAGTTATTTTCTAATTATTTTAGGTTTCAAAGTTTTTCTTGGTAATTTCATGAAATAATTTTTGAACAGATTTTGAATTCTTGTTATTTAAAATGTATTTTTAAATGGATAGATGGATTCAACAAAGTTCATATCAAACTCATGATTCTAACACATCCTTGTCAAATTTTGAATAAATTTGACCAATAATATACCAAAAAAACTCCAAATCATAAAATAACCAAACTATAACCAATAAATAAATAAATTAGTTTCACACTTCATATAACATTATTATATTATATATTGTATTAGAGATCATGATAACGAGAGTTATTAGAAGCTTAAGATTGAGATAATGAATATAGTTGCTCATAGTAAACCTCTATTTATCAAATACGAATTTTTTTTGGTAAAGTTAAATTAATTTATATTAATATTTTTCATAAGAAATATATAATTTGTTTTAAAAACTTAATTACTTATAAAATTTGAGCTTTAGAAAGCCCAACAGAAGAACAGAGAAGAAGAAAAAAATTATTATTTAATTACATATATATATATATATATTATATATATATAGAGAGAGAGAGAGAGAGAGAGAGAGAGAGAGTTTAGCTCAAGTGATGGGCAGGGCATGTTTGTCTTTGCACATGTTATGTTAATAAAAGATTTATTATATTTTCTGTTGGTCTTCATTAATAAAATAAAAAATTATGATAGTTAGGGAATACTATTTAATGGTAAAAATTAAATTGTGAATTTAGCTTATTTGTATTGTGAATTATATTCCCCACAATCCAATGCAATATGTAATTGTGGAGGCTCGATACGTTATGAGATTCAACATATATACTTTAATAAATGATTAATGATATTTTTTGTATCATTTTCAAATGAAAAAAAGAAAGGATAATATCATCTCTTATGCAATGTTAAGTTTCAACAATGCATTGGTGCATACATTAAATCCATGATGAAAGTTCATATGAAGTGAATAAAATCATTTTGACTCTTTTCTAATGTACCAAATTGTTTCATAATATAGTGTGTACTGGAAACATTGTTTTCATGTGTTTGTACCTAGTACATGTCATGTGTCAAAGTTAAACATTATAAGAACGTCTTATGTAGTATTTGGTTGGCATGAAATTTAATTAGTTTTGCAAATAGGCTTATTTCAGGTTTTTACATATATTTACATATTTATGTTCTATAAATAAAAGGCATTATTTAGAAATGGGAAAAAGTGTCAATTTAGATTTGATCACTTATTTCGATTGTGTTTACATGGAACTCAATACTTTTGTTGATAAATTATTAAAAAATGGACTCTGAAGTTTAGAAAGCCTAGATTATTCTACTTGAGTTTAGAAATGGTTTTCTTGTCAACATTCTTTAATTCACATTTTTTCTTGGATTAGCTTAAATGTATTATATGTAATAGTTTTGTTTCAATTCTAAAGGTTGATGACGGAAGCTTAGATGACTTAGACGACTTTTACATACTTAAAATAAAATGATGTTTCTTTTATTCCTCTTAACTGTGATTGTCTTCTATTCATTAACTCTATAACTCTTACAATCAAACCCCCTCCAAATATATTTATGCAAAGCCATTTTCCATGTGGTGCCCAACTGCAGGCCATCAGAGTATGGAAGGATAAGTTATACATGATCGAGCTCATGAAAAATCACGTACCCCAACCAAATTTCATGTTCCACTAATAGATTCTTGCTCTTACGCCAATAGGTCCAGTGTCAGAGGCAGTGTTTCTATCTCTATTGATGATGTTATAGAGGGTGGACCATATTCATCTATCGCAATTACACATCCTGTATTTTTAAATCCTCTTTAAACTTTGTGTTTTTATGCCTTGAAACTGTCTTTAATTTTTAAATCATCTTCAATTGATGTGTTTGAATTTAATGTATATGTTATTATGTTTAGTTTGTTACGAATGTTAAATTATGTTTATGATTTACAGACCCTCAAGAGGGTGAAGCTAAGGATGACATTGCAACGTCAATCCCTCTGTGGAGTAATGCCATAACCACTTTCACTCTTGAGGATGTTAGGGACTAGCATGCTGGTGAGCACCAGTATTGCAGCAATAATGCTGCAACTCATGGGCTACCTACTTTACTCTTATCAACCCGGTAGTTCGTAACAAACTTGGAAGCGACGATGTTGTATGCACAAGTACTAGTTCTTACTAAAGGCTATCACTTGGTCAGCTGGCGCAAGATCACTAGGAGTTCAAGCCAACTTCTATGGATTCTAGAAGAAGCTCTATATGTGATGAAAGAAAAGAAAGCTCACTCTACAAAGGCTACTCTACTTGCAGAAAGGAAAAAGACTGAACTGTAAAGTAAACCTAGCAAACCCTACTTAACCAACTAATCCTACTTTTGCAAAAAGATATATGAAAACCATGAAATGAATACCATTACCTACTCAAGGAAGTAAACAACATCTACTCAAGCTATTTCTAGAAGGAAATGAGGAAAAAAACATCTGTTTGGATTTTTATTTATTTTTATGTGAATTTGTCATGCATGTAATTTATTTTTTTGTGAATGTGATACCGAATAGGTGGCGATGGAGGGTGGTTTTTGGACTTGAGAGGATGTAGGATGGTGTGGATGGGTCCTAGGAGGTCTTAGGTGGCCTTATGGAGGCTTTTCCCACAAGCGGCCTTCAAAAGGAAGCCTACAGGAAAATCTACAGGAGGACACAAGGGATATACAGGAGGTCTGCAGGAGGATGAAGAGAGAAGTTTTGAAGGTTTTAAAGGTGTGAGAGTGGGTGTAAAGGGTAGATGAAGGCTGGGGTGATGTGTTACGGCACCTAGGGTTCACCAAGGATCACTAGGAGAGGGAGAGATGGTCGAGAGAGAGGAATAAATCCTATGGGAAAACACAGAAAACTAAGACAGATTTGAGGTGAAGTTTGGTCGACCTTTAGGGCATAGATCAGGGAGATAATTTGATGACTGATAGGTTGAACTTCTGTGAGAATAAATCTACTACAAAATAACTGATAGTCAAACAATGAAATCAAGCAAGCAAGGAAATTAAGTACATCAAAAAATAGAATTTTGCATCAAGCTAATCTACATTATGAGCTACGGAAAGAAATGCTGAAAAATGCTATAATGAGAGAAAGCATTGAAGAAGACTTATTGCAAAGACAAAAATGAGCATGGTCAAAGAGATATAAAGCAAAGCATTAACCTTCTAACAAACTGCAACACTAAAAATCCTATGGAGAAGGAAAATCTGTGTTTTTGTGGCAGTAAGAGGGTCTTGGCCTCAATTCATGGTCCCAAAGGGAGGAAAGGAGGCCAATGCACTATTGCTGGCCTTTTTTATCTTCTGTCTATCACTGTTCACCCTGCTATAGAAAAAACAAAAGCTAAATCACGAAAAGCAACCTATTCTTAACTAAGAAAGAAATTCATCTAACAGCAACTAATCCATAAACTGAAACAAAGCATATAAATACAAATAAGAGGAGCTTGGTTGCTTGGATTGGGCCCTAACCCAAGAGATTCAGCCCTCTGAGGTAACTCAATGCTAGCTCAAGAAGAATCTCATCTTTTTTTCAAAATAGTAATAGGAATACATGAAACTGTCACCAAAAGTAAGCTCGAAGTTGAGCAGAGCAAAACTGCAACAAAAATTCAACAAAAATTTGTTCCTAGAGAGGCCCTAGGCCTTTCTACTTATACAATTGAAGCTCCCAATAGCTTCCTTAAAATTAGGAAGGCTTGGCTCCCAAAACTTGAGATAAACATAAGTTATCCTCCACTTGCTCGGATGCCTCCTAGTGCATTGATTTGGTTGTTTGTGCTCCGAGCTGCATGAAGGAGAATTCTAAGTGGGGAGCAATAAATGAGGGGGATTCCCTCGTATAAATCCTCTCCTTTTTCCACTTCGAATTATTCCTGCCAATTGTCCATTGAATCTTTGACTTTGTCTTCAAAATTCAACAAAAATCTGCATTAAACACATATTAGACCTCATGGCATCATAACTAACCCAACTCATTCCATAAGCATAAATATAATCAAAAAAATTGTAATAAGCTAAGATAATGGTTAATTTAACTATGTTATGAGGCAAAATGAGCCCATATAATTACCCATTTATGGGGCTCATCATCACCCCCCTACTGAAGGTGTTGCCCATCCTTTGATGAACTTAGTCCATCTCCTCATCTTTGATGGCCCTGGTGGCCTCCCCAACATCCCATGCTTTTGATGTGATCTCCTCTTCTTTGTCATGGAATCTGGCCTTTCTGTCTACCTCTTCCCATTGTTGTTGCTCTTCTTCCTCTTTTTTGCCTTCTAGCATGGCTAGCAGCAGTGGGGGACTCAATTTGAGGCCAAACAAATTGACCTTCAAACTCTGCATGGAGCGCTTGTACATTGGCACTCTCCTTAATGCCTCTTTCATCCTTGTTGGGGAGTGATACTCCCTGATCTGCAAACTGTGTGGTAAGGTGTTCCACCTCCTCAAACAAGCATGAACATAGTCATCCCCAAGTAACCTTTCCATATCCTCAAAATGTGCAATGGCTTGAGCCTGATCATTAATATATTTAGGCACAATTTGGGGATTATTTGCAAGTAGGCTATGTGTGTTGATGAGTGCCATGGGATCTGATGGCTCAGCTCTGATCATTAAGGGCTCATTCTGCTCTATCATCAACTTTCTTATTTCTGCCACCCTTAACTCTTCATGATTCATCCATGAGGCCATGTCCATTAGTTGTAGGTCCCCTAGCCTAGCATTGGGGTCCCACACATTCATGTTTGTGAGAGCCATGTTATGCAGATAGAATTCTGCTATTTTTGCCTTGTCTTCTGATGAACTTTCGTCACACAGGTCCATAAACTATCTGTAATCTTGAAAAGGCATTATGCCTCTCTGTGCCAAAGTCTTTATTTGAAACTGTAGCCATTGGTCCTTGAGGTATAATCCATAGGATTTTGTTGGTGTTCTACATTGCAGTGCCTCAATGGAGCAGTTGGCCATGCATGCCAATTGTGTCTCTTTTTCTTGTAGTTGTCTTCTTAGCAATTCATTTTCTATTTCAAGGTGAGTTCTTGTGATTGCTTCTCTATGTCTAACAAAACTTAATTCTCTGCCCATTTCTCTGAGTTGATTCTCCATATGGCCAATATCCTCAACTCCCTTGGATTTGGCTATTTGCATTCACCTATGGGTCCTTATTCTTTCTTTCTCCAACTCAAAGAATAGTGGAATTACAAATTTTTGTGGAATGATTCTCCCCCCTTCAAGAAGATTGTAGTAAGAGCCAAGACTAGGCTTGGGGTCAGGTTCTTGTGCCTTTGTTACTTCCTCCTTCCCCTGTGGCTATCCTTCTATCCTTTTTCAAGTTTTTCGGTCTCTTGTAGTCTTGACAGGGTCTCCTGTAGAACAGTCTGTGCCTCCTGTAAAACTGTTTTTGAGTCCTATAGTTCTACTTTTTCCTTCAATGTGGGAGATCTAGGAGTCCCCCTTTCATAAGTGATAGGTGCCTTGGAAGGGGATTCCTTTCCTTGGGTAGAGGGTGAATATTCAATAACAATAGGCACTTTAGAAGAAGGTTGGGGATTCCCTGTTTTGATCCTTATGCTCTTCCTAGCCCTGAAATACATTGAGGTCTACCTCTTCCTCTTTTGTTTTGGTTTAATTGGGGTGCTGAGGGTAGTGAGAGTAGCTATCGCTTCTCTTTCTAGGGTCTCAGGAGACACTTCTGTATTTTCTGCCCCTCTTTCTCCTCCTTTTGTCTTTTTCTTTGTCTTTGTTTGTTTTGTTTCTTCCTGCTCTGTTTTGGTTTCTTTCTTCTTCCCTTCTTGTTCCTCAGTTTCTTCCCCGTCTCCCCCTTGATGTTCTTCCTCATCACTATCAGAAGGACTGATATCATAGGTGAGGGCCTTTATGTCATCTTCTGCTGTCATGTTTTGGAAAATTTCCCATGCTATGGGGATTGTGAATGTATGGAGGCTTCTTCCACTAAAATTTTAATTAACCCATGGTGAGCTAGCTGATCTGGACTCCCTGCCTTGAACCTAATGCTGGAGTCTATGAGGGACTGCAGGAGGAAATAGGGGATGCTAAGTTTCTGGGGTGTTGGAGTGTCTATGCCATATCTCAGCTCATGAAGGATTCTAAAATGGTAGCCATAGACTATGCTATACCTCCCTTCACGGGAAACATATTTGATGATTTGGTAAGTAACCTCATCCCAAGGGTAGGGTATGCTTGTCCTTCTAATGCCATTTTTATCTTCTATAGGATGTTCATTGTTTTGGAAGAAATTTTTCTTAACAGCCTGTCTAATTGGTTTTTCATCTTTGCTCCAAGGCAATCCAAGAGGAATGGTAGTAACCATACTGATAAATTCTAGGGTGATTTCCATGGAAAGACCTCTAAGAGTGACAGTGGCATGGGTTCTTCAATGAGGGACTAAAGAAAGGGAAAATTTCTGAGCAACTTCCTCATCAAACCCTCAGAATTTCTCAAAAAATGTCATCCAATTTGCCCTGGTGAATATGGCTACTACTTGCGGATGTTCATGGAGCCTAGTTGAATTAGTGGGCTCCTTCCTCATGAATCCTCCTTTCATTGTGCTTACACCCCTTTTGAACAGCAAATGTAGAGATGGAGAGAAGAATTTTGGAGAAAACAGGAAAACAAAAGAAAACTGTGCTTTTTTAAAGAAAACAGGCAGAAAATTTCTATGTAATTCCTCTTCTTATATGGACTCAATTCCTCCTTAAAATGATATAATTCCTTGCACATATTGATAATCAAGGTGGATATGCATGGAACTTACCTCCTCAAGCCAAAAATCAAGAAAAAAACTTGTGTTTTCTTCTTAAAAACAGCTCACTGCCCCTCCTGTAGAACTGCCTATAGGTGCTCCTATAGAACGCCGATAGTAGGAGGATGGATGAGAGTGATGGAGAACGATGGTTTTGAGGCTGTGGGGTGACAAGGAGCTTGCTGCAGCTAATTGGACAAGGATAGAATGAAAGAAAAGGTGGTGAGAGTGTTTCGAGGAGGAGTACTTATTCCTTCTTTTAGATATTTCCAGTGATGGGTGAGCTGGAAAAAAGGTACGTTGGCCATATTTGGACTATTGGTCCCCACCTGCCTTGTCATCATGGTTTCTTCCCATAATCACCTCTCATCATTGCATTGGATTTTGCAAACCCTCTACTACCTGTCCTTGGGATCTTTCTCTGAGCTGACTATGCACACGTGTGGTGACATCTTCGGATGAGTACAGTCAACTGGATGAAGGTGGCCAAGTTAACTGGCCACCTATTCTCATTCAACCCAAACCATATCATTCGCTTATGAATATCTTTCAATTACACAAATGCAATAGAGGAGTGGATTAGTCACTTACCTGTGAGTCGAATGTATGTGCTGTGAGGTATTTTGGCTCCTTTTACTGCTGCATCCTTGTATTTCCTTTGCTGCATGCTCTCTGCTTTTTGATGTATGGTTGTTTGTCTTGTGCAGATATCCTCTGGCTGGATCTAAGCTTTAGATGTCTCCTTCAATCCCATGATTGCACTTCGTTTGCTGTTCTAGCTTGATTTTAATGGGATTAGCTACTACATGAATTCCTACAGGAGCTCCTGTAGCTACTTCTCCCTTTAAAATTTCAGAATATTTATATACTGGAAGTTATGAGGATGATGCCAAAGATGCTTATGGAGATGGAGAGGTACTAGGTAAGTTGCAGGTGAGATTTGAGGTGCTGCTTCTTTTATTATTTTGTTTTTTTTCTAAAAACTGGTTTTCTATGTTTTTCTGTGACAGGAAGGGAAAAAAATGATGATGATGATGTGATGCAGGTGTGGAATGGATGGAAAGGAGGGTTGATAGTTGTAGGAGGGTTTACATGTTCTTCATAAAGCTTCCCAGCCCTTCAAACTACTTTTTGGAACCATTTCTAGCTCTCTGTGATTCCTATAGGAGCCTCCTGTAGAAAACAGAGGGCCTCTTGTAGAACACACAGTTTCCAGAAAAAAACATAGTGGGGTGGAAGAAAGGTTGGAAATGATGGAGAAGAGTGTGGAGGAGGTGAATAAGGCTCTTTGGCATCTTCTCTTGCTCCCTGTGGTCCTCGTACAACCTGCAATACACATTAAAATTCAATTTTCCTTTTCTTATTTTTCTCTTTTTTTTTTTTTTTTTGAAAACAACTAGGGCGCCTCAAGGTGGTTTTCACCCTAATTGCCTACCCTGGGCACCTCCAAGGGAGGTTTTCACCTAGGGATATTATTCTCTTTTTCTTTTCATTTTTTTCTTGTTTTTGGCATCACTGAGCCGCCTCAGAAGAGGTTTTCAACTCAAGGATGGGACTGAAGTGCCTCATGGAGGTTTTCACTTGAGTCCTTATTTTTTATTTCTCTTTTCTATTTCTTCAGTGAGTGGGTGAAGTGGAGGCTAAGCCATGGTCCACTACCATCACTTTCTTATTTAGATCTTCAATGAACTCTCGCTTGGAGAGGGGCTTCTTGTGAATTTTCAGCCTATATCCATTGAAAAGCATGGGGATGGCTTCCTGATCAATGGTACTGATCAGAACTGAACCATTGTCATTGCATTTTTCCACAATGTAGGGTCCCAACCATCTTGTCCTCAGATTACCTTTGAAGTCTTTATACCTTGAATCATAGAGCAGTGCCCAATCTCCCTCTTGCAATTGCTCCTCCTTGATATTTTTGTCATGCCTTATCTTCCTCTGACGTTGAACTACCTCTGTGTAGAGAAGGGCCTACAATCTTTGTTCATCCAATCCATTGAGATGGAGTAGTCTTTCCTTCTATGCATGGATGAGGTCTAGGTCCAGCTGAGCTGTCATCCTTAGTGTATTGAATTCAAATTCTATTGACAACAAAGCCTTCTTCCCATAGACCAGTTCATAGGGTGTGAACCCTATGGTGATCTTCCATGTTGTGTTGTAGGCCTGGGTGGCCTCAACTAATCTGTCCGCCCAATGTTTTCTGTTGTTGCTCACTACCCTGGTCAGAATTCCTTCCAAATCTCTGTTAGTGGCTTCCACCTACCCATTGGCTTGTGGATGGTAAGGGGTGGAAGTCCTGTGCTTGATTTTATGATGTGTGAGCAAGTCTTCAATCAAATTGGAAGTGAACTGCCTTGATCTATGACCAATTGTCTTGGATACCCAAACTTGCAGAATATGTTTTCTCTCAAAAACTTAACTACTTTTTCCACTATTTCTGCTTTGATTGCTTTTGTTTCTACCCACTTTGTCAGGTAATCAATGCACACAATGATGTATTGCTTCTGCTTTGAAGGAGGGTTGATAGGACCCACAAAGTCCATGCCCCACTTCTTAAATGGCTCAAAGGTCACTTGAGGTTGCATGGGCATCTCATCCTTTGGAGTAGGTTTCCCCATCCTTTGACACCGATCACATTCGCTGGTGTATCTCATCACATCTTGATGAAGAGTGGGCCAATAGTAGCCTCCTTGCAAGATTTTGAAGGCAATTCTCTTTGCTGCAAAATGACCTCAACAAGGCCCATCATGACAGGTCAGGAGGATGTCAAAAAATTCCTCCTCCCTGACACATCTTCTTAAGATCTGATATGGGCCAAGTTTGAAGAGATTACCCCCAATCCAGGTGAAAGGGGCACTTTTCCTCACTATCTTGCTCTTCTCCTTCGAGGACAGGTGTGGTGGGAATTGTGCTAAAACCAAGTGGTTTTCTATACTAGAAAACCATGGAGAGAGTACGAGATAGAAAACAAGTGTTCATATAGCATTTGATCATCCACCATTCCTTCTTCATCTATAGAAAAATTTACTCTAGACAAAAAGTCATCAAAAACATTTTCTTTACCAGGCTTATCAACAATGGTCAAATCAAACTGCTGCAGTAAAAGCAACCATCTAATAATGTGAGCATTTACATCCAGTTTGTTCATTAAATATCTAATTGCAGCATGATCAGTGTGCATGAAGGTCTAATAGCCCATGATATAATGTCTGAATTTGTTTAAAGAATGCACAACAGCTAGGAGTTCCTTCTTGGTCACTGTGTAATTTGACTCTGCCTTTGACAAATTTTTGCTTATAAAGTATATGGCATAAGGTAACTTTTCATCAATTTGTCATAAGGCTTCTCATATTGCTTTGTTTGAGGCATCTGTGTGAATGTGGAAAGGTAGGGCCCATTTTGGGCCTCTCAAAATTGAGGCAGTCACAAGTTTACTCTTGAACGTATCTGAGGCTTCTTGACAGTTTTCTGACCATACAAATTTGACATCTTTGCCTAGAAGACCAAACAACGGAGAGGCTAGCTTACTGAAATCTTTAATGAATCTTCGATAATACCCAGCTAAGCCTACGAACCTTCTGACATCTCTCACCTTTTGAGGAGGTGGGACCCTTCGGATGATGGCAATTTTGTTGGGGTCCACCTGCAATCCTTGTTGATATATTGCATGACCTAGAACGGTCCCTTTAGTCATAAAAAATTCACATTTTTCTGGATTGAGGGATAGGTTCATCTCAATACACTTTTCCAAAAATTTTCCTAGGTTAGATAAAGCTTCCTGAAAGTCATAACCATAAGGAGTAAAATCATCCATATATATTTCCAATGCATCATGAACCAGTTCAAAAAATATACCCAATACCGCTCTTTAGAAAGTGGCTGGAACATTACAAAAACCAAAAGGAAGGACCCAATATGTAAAGGTACCCCAAGGACAAGTGAAAGTGGTCTTATCTTGGTCTTCCGAGCTGAATTGAATCTTATTGTACCAACTAAACCCATCTAGGAAGGAGAAAAACTTTTTCCCCGCCAGACTATCTAACACTTGATCTACGAAAGGCAAAGGATAATGGTCCTTTTTAGTGGCTTTGTTCAATTCCCGATAGTCGGCACAAATTCTCCACTTACCATTTTTCTTTGGCACTAGCACCAAAGGAGAGACCCATTCACTATCAGAGATGGGGTAGATGAATCCTACATCAAGTAATTTTTGCAAATCTTCCTTAACAATGTCTTTAAGTGTTGGATTCATCCTCCTTTGAGGCTACCTGACTGGTTTGCAATCTTCCTTAATGTATATATCTCTTTGATCAACCTTTTGTATATAGGCACATCGTTTATGGCTTGGAGAAGTGGTATCTTCACACATAACTGTTTCAATTCACCCAGAAGTTCAGTTTCTTCTGGGGTAGGCTATGTTGTCCCGGATAGTCTCTTAGGAAAGGGTGGAATTGCTTTAGGTTCACTTTCCTCTTTATCTTCCTCAACCTCCCTAGTCGGAGGTTGGCTATCTGGGAGAACCTTCTCAGATCATAGGTTAATCTCCTGAATGTCCACATCATACATTGGGCATGATGGTTCCCCACTCTATACTTGCTAAGTCTGTCTGTTGTTCGAGTTCGGGTTCGGATGGGTAGGCATTTGGGGTTGCCTTAGTGGACCAGGAGGCAATGGTTGTGGTTGAGCAGGTGGTGGAGGCACAAGAGCAGGAGGAGATTTGTACTGGGGCATCCACCCCTGATGAGATGCATTCCACTAAGGTTGCGGCTGAGCATAGGATTGAAATGAATGAGCGGCTGGTTGGGCATGATATTGAGATGGAAAGGACCAAGGAGGAGGCATGGACCAGGAAGGATGAATAGGGGGTCCCCAAGAAGGTATGGAAGTGAATTGGTTGGGGTTGTAGTATGCCTGAGATGTCCCTTGCATCCCCTGCTGGTATGGTCTAGGTCCATGCAGTCTCCTTTGGTTCATGAAATAGAGTGGTTCAGTGGCTCCTTCGGCCCCCTGGTATACAACTTTAAGTCCGGGCGAGGAAGGGCACTTATCTGTAGAATAATATTCTTCACAAACTAAATAAACCTCTATAGAGTTCAATGGACATTCATTCCTAGGATGCCTCCTGGTGCATCTAGGACAAAAGATAGCCAAAGCCCTCTCTGCTTCCTCTTGTTTCCTTTTCATATGCAAGGTATCCATTTGCACGGAAATATTCTACAGCATCTCACTTTTGAATTCTTCCAGCATGTTTCTGAGTTCACCTTTGATGGATGAATTGGATGAGGAGGCACTGGCTATGGGTTGACTCCCCCTACCTCTCTTTCTGGCTGCTCTAGAATGGTTTCTAAAGACAGTCTTTATGTCCTCATAAGATAGTTGGTAGATGTCTCCCCCGACCAGTAGATGGAGGGTGTCTAGAAGGTCTTCCGCAATTCCCCTGAGCATAACCAACTTCAGAGATTCAGGGTCAAGTGTGCACCTGGCCCTTTTGTAACTGAGCTAGAACCTCTCTTCATAATCTTCCAAGGATTCATCACCTCCCATGGTCATTCGAAAGATTTCTTCCTTGGTATCTTTTGACCTATAGTAGTCTTGATATTGTTATTAAAGGCCTGCTGCATCTGAGCCCAAGTTGTGATGATATTCCCAGGTAACCCCATGAACCAGCGCAATGCTGCATCATTGAGAGTAGAAGGGAATAGTTTCAACTTTTGCTCATCTTCTGCATAGTCATAGGTTCGACAAATGACAACAAACTCAAACAAGAAGGTGTCAAGATCTTTTGTAGTCAAACCATGGAAGTGAGGTAGGGCTGAAATACTTATATTCTTCATTTTGGTGTCCCCATTGGTCTCTCGGATGCGAAGGGTACCCTCTATTCTTTCTCCATTTCCCCTAGCATTTCTATTTTTAGCAATTGGCTCAAGAGAGATGTTTTCTTCTTCTTCTTCCCCTATAGGTTCTTCAAATATCTCTAGTGGTTCACCTAAAGGTTCTTCTTAATCACTGCCACTGAAGAAGAGAGAAGGTTTACTGTGTGATGTAGTCTGGGTGTTGGGCAAGAATTTTCCTGAATTATCTCTAATCCTACGAGGCATGAAATGAAATCTTTTTGGTTGGTTTTTGTTTTTTTTTTTTTGCTGATTGTACCTGTAAAACTGAAATGGATTGAACAATACAAATTGAAACTAACTGAAATGAAATTTTTAGAATTGAAAAGGAAAGCAAGGAAATGTAGAAACTGAAAGAAACAACTATTCTACTTTTGCTGAAATGAAATTTGCAGAATTGAAAAGGAAAGCAAGGAAATGCAAAAACTGAAAGGAACAATTATTCTACTTTTGCTTAAATAAACTACTTAGCAGAATGTTGTGATAGAAAATAGAATAAAGCAGTAATCACAAACTACTGTGATGCTTCCCTGGCAATGACACCAAAAAGTGGTGAGCACTAGTATTGTAGCAATAATGTTGCAACTCCTAGGCTACCTACTTTACTCTTATCAACCCAGTAGTTCGTAACAAACTTGGAAGCGATAATGTTGTATGCACAAGTACTAGTTCTTATTGCAGGCTATCACTTGGTTAGCTGGCGCAAGATCACTAGGAGCTCAAGTGAACTTCTATGGATTCTAGAAGAAGCTCTATATGTGATGAAAGAAGGGAAAGCTCACTCTGTAGAGGCTACTCTACTTGCAGAAAGGAAAAAGACTAAACTGTAAAGTAAACCTAGCAAACCCTACTTAACCAACTAATCCTACTTTTGCAGAAAGAGATATGAAAACCATGAAATGAATACCATTACCTACTCAAGGATGTAAACAACATCTAATCAAGCTATTTCTAGAAGGAAATGAGGAAAAAAACATCTTTTTGGATTTTTATGTATTTTTATGTGAATCTGTCATGCATGTAATTTATTTTTTTTGTGAATGTGGCAGCGAATAGGTGGCGATGGAGGGCAACTTTGGGACTTGAGAGGATGTAGGATGGTGTGGATGGGTCCTAGGAGGTCTCAGGTGGCCTTCTAGAGGCTTTTCCTGCAATCGGCCTTCAAAAGGAAGCCTACAACAAAATCTACAGGAGGACACAGGGGATCTAAGGAGGTCTACAAGAGGTCTACAAGAAGATGCCGAGAGCCGTTTTGAAGGTTTTAAAGGTGTGAGAGTGGGTGGAAAGGGTACATGAAGGCTAAGATGATGTGTTAGGGCACCTAGGGTTCACCAAGGATCACTAGGAGAGGGAAAGATGGTCAGGAGAGAGGAAGAAATCCTATGGAAAAACGCAAAAAACTAAGTCAGATTTGAGGTGAACTTTGGGTGACCTATAGGTTATAGATTAGGGAGAAAATGTGATGGCTAATAGGTTGACCTGCTGTGAGAAGAAATCTGCTACAAAATAACTGACAGCCAAATAATGAAATCAAGGAAGTAAGGAAATTAAGTACATTAAAAAAACAGAATTGTGCATCAAGCTAATCTACATTATGAGCTATGGAAAGAAATGCTGAAAAATGATATAATGAGAAAAAGCATGGAAGAAGACTAATTGCAAAGACAGAAATAAGCATGGTGAAAGAGATCTAAAGCAAAGCATTAACCTTCTAACAAACTGCAACACTAAAAACCCTATGGAGAAGGAACATCTGTGTTTTTGTGGCAGCAAGAGGGTCTTGGCCTCAGTTCATGGTCCAAAAGGGAGGAAAGGAGGCCAAGGCACTGTTGCTGGCCTTTTTTATCTTCTGTCTATCACTGTTTATCCTGCTATAGAAAACAAAAATGGAAATAACCTTCTAAATCACCAAAAGCAACCTATTCTTGACCAAGAAAGAAATTCATCTAACAATAACTAATCCATAAACTGAAACAAAGCATATAAATAAAAACAAGAGGAGCTTTGCTGCTTGAATTGGGCCCTAACCCAAGAGTTTTAGCCCTTTGAGGTAACTCAGTGCTAGATCAAGAAGAATCTCAGCCTTTTTTCAAACTAGTAATAAGATTACATGAAACTGTCACCAAAAGTAAGCTCGAAGTTGAGCAGAGCAAAACTGCAACACAAATTCAACAAAAATTTGACCCTAGTGAGGCCCTAGGCCTTTCTACTTATACAAATGAAGCTCCCAATAGCTTCCTTAAAATCAAGTAGGCTTGGCTCCCAAAAATCAAGATAAACATAAGTTATCCTCCACTTGCTCAGCTGCCTCCTAGTGCATTGATTTGGCTATTTGTTCTCTGAGCTGCATGAAGGAGAATTCGAAGTGGGGAGTAATAAATGAGGGGGATTCCCTCCTATAAATCCTCTCCTTTATCTACTTCGAATTATTGTTGCCAATTGTCCATTGAATCTTTGACTTTGTCTTCAAAATTCAACAAAAATCTGCATTAAACACATATTAGACCTCATGGAATTATAACTAACCCAACTCACTCCATAAGCATAAATATAATAAAAAAATATGCAATAAGCTAAGTGAATGGTTGATTTAACTATGTTAGGAGGCAAAATGAGCCCATATAATTACCCATTTATGGGGCTCATCACATGCATGGACCACACAAGAGTTGGGTACACTCGCTGAGTATCCTACTAGACATATCTTGACTTTGATGTTTGAGAGCATAAATAGGTTGATTTAGACATATTAGAGGGTAGGCCCTCATAACGACCTCCTACATGTCATACATAGGATTAGGAGGAAATAACTTAGAGGCCCAAATTCTTGGGAGGAAGTGAAAGTCACCATCAACGACAATGATGATCTATGAGGGGAGTTGTTTGACATCCCTTCATACCACTATGCTAGACATGGTCATCTAATTCCACTCAAATATTTTAAGAATTTTGATGCGACCCCTTTTGCTTATGATCAATTCATTGGAGCTTAGGGTCATTTCCCCCACCATGAACCGGTCCCCCTTTACTTTGTACGACATGTATATGAAGAGTTTGTGTTGCATATGAGTACAAATTATACCAGCATCGGATTTGAGTTTTATGGACCTGATAGGGGACATAGCTATGATCGTGTTGGGGTCGTAGGGACCCTGCACATGCACCACCACCCTCAAGATTGTTGCCACTACTTTCTTAGAGTGTGGTATTGCCGACAGAGTTAGAGAAGCCATCACAGCTTGGTATTGAGACCAGGCATATCATTGTGGATAACATCTATACCACATTTTCCAATGCACAGGTCGCATTACGTGGAGAGATGAGAAAACCACCATTGTTGTCTCATCACTTGCTAGTTCCATTATTTGATGATTCAGTGCTTAAGATTCTACACCCTCACCAGGTTTTGTCATATGCACATATGTGTCGTGATGCCATCCGTGAGACTTGGAGAGTGTATGATGTAATGTAATTTATATGTATTTTCATATGGGTAGATTAATCATCCATTCATTATTTCAATTTATGGATGTTTATTAATTCTTATTTATGGACATGTTCATTAAATTTCAATTTATGGATGTTAATTAATTTCGGCAAGTTTAAAAAAAAAAGTCCTATAGATATAACTTTTATTAAAAAATATAAAAGTTTAAAAATTAATTAATTAAAAGACTAATATTTATATTTTAAAATATAATTTTACTTTGTATTTAATTACCTTTATCATCGATTTTGTGAATATTTTTCAATTATATGCTAGATTTAAATTCTCTCCATGGTATTGAAAAATAAAAATTTATAAAAAATCCATATGTAACCAACTAAAATTCCATGGTATAATACTTAAGCATTATGCAGGACTCTCCATCAAACCATGAATATGAAATTTACAAGATTAAAGAAGTAAAAGATTTATGTAGCCACCATCAAGCCATGAATATGAAATCTATAACATTCAAGAAGTAAAATTTTACAAAATATTCATTTTGAATTATAGTTTCATAGACTAAGAAAATAAGTACAATCTTACAATGTAAGTCACTTTGATACCTAAAATGAACTAAAATGTATCATGTATAAATTTAACATTGAGCATGGAAAGAATTACAAATATGCTTCCTATTGATTTGTAGAAAGTGCCTTTTAGTGCAATCAATCTTTGTTATTACAATGATTTTAATAAATTATTTGAATTCTAAAGTCATCCATATGAATAATATATAATATATAAATATATAATATATATATAATATATATTAATATATATATATACCCATATATAATAATATATATATATCTATATATATAATTCTATATATATATAAGTAATATTATATATATATATAAATATATATATATATATATATATATATATATATATATATATATATAAAATTTTTGCAACCTACCCATATACCATTGTGGTTAACTCTTTTAAAATTACTTTAATAAGTTACTTGAAATATTGAATGATTCTATACATTTGAAATGCTACTAGTTATAAGAAATTTCAATGGTTGCAAGTATGTGGTTTCCATAATTTTGTTTATTCTATCATCATGAATTGATAATGATCAAGTAGTTAAACAAATTAATATTGTTTACTTTTCCAAAAACAAATAAAAACCTAAGTTATATGTATTAGAATTTAATAGACCAAAAGATAATTAATGATATGTTTCTATAATTATATATAATTTAATGAACTTTCCTAAATATGCTTGGATATCCAAGTATTTCAATCAATTCCTTATCTTAAGGTTCAATTAAAAAACACAAATAATATTGAAATAAGTTTTGTTCGGTTTTTTTATTTTGAGTTTTATCTACACGAGCTTAGACATAACATCGTATGTATCTCTCTCTCTCTCTCTCTCTCTCCCTCTCTCTCTCTCTCTCTATAATATATATATATATATATAATATATAATATAAGGAGAGAGAGAGAGAGAGAGAGAGAGAGAGAGAGAGATAGTATCACTTCTTACAGTCATATATGAAGCATGTGTGTAACTCTTTCCATTCTTTATATCAAATTGACACATAGCATTTATTATTAACATAAAAATATTTCAATGTTGTTCATAACCTAGATAGTTGAATTTCCATTTTAAATAAAAATAACATTATATCAACTTTATTATTATTCTAAAATGGGTTTTCTAGAACTCATTATGATGTATATCTATAAAATTTCCTCCATGCTCAACATGAATACGATGCATGACATTTAAAAAAATTAATATCAATAATTTTAATTAAACATAAATCTAAATCCCTCTTATTCATTTTTTAATTAAATTTTAGATCCCTCTTGATTCTAAACCTATGGGGTTCACATAAGGATCATATCCCTAGAAATAAAAACTTTCTTGAAATTTGGAAAACTTTAGAAACTTGAACACCTCAAGGAACCTACATCTTATAACATATACATCATTATGAATCCATCCTATCTATCAATATACTTTCATTTTCTACAAATATATAGGAACGATACACCAAGAGGGGCATGGGTGCATGTTGTGCTTTCATGCAGTATCTGTAAATATACTTTCATATGGCTTCATTCTATGTTGAACACTTCCACATTCACTTTGATTTTATTTCTCTATGATTTTATTCATAATAGCTAATATCAGAGGGAAACAATTTTCTATGAATTTTATTCATATTCAAAATTACAAAAGTATTAAATTGTCGCATTTCTAAATTACAAAATTCATGTCTTGATCTCTTATACTAGATTAGATTACAGTTGATTTCTATAAAATTGGGTCCAAGGCTTGTCATTTGCATCACCTACACATCTAGACAATGGATGATAGGAATGCAAGTCTCCATAATACATCCATGGCCAGATTCTATCATCCTCCATCTTATTGGTTCACCTGCCTTTTCTTTGATTTCTATGAGACTAATCTAGGCTGCTATGGCTAGATAATTGTATTGACAAGATATATGTTCATTCATAAAATCTATATAAATAATGTGACCACTCTGTTTTTTAACATTTTAAAAAAAATGACCCATGACAACCATGTCACCAATTTGGTATGCGAAATGTTCATCTTCATATGATCACACCAACCTTATTTTTACTTGTGTGCATCACATCAAATAGGATTCCATGTTCTCTTCACTCCCTGAGGGAGCAGTGACAACAAAACCATTGCCTACAACTAAAATACAAAATATGTATTATTTATACATTCAAGATTTCAATTTATAGATGAAACTGTTAATGATATATGCTACATACCTTCCCTTACAACATCAGATACTTGATCATGATCAAGTGAAATGATGGCCTCTTCAGCGTGTATCTCTTGCCACGTCAGAATTGGATGAGGTCCTTTTGGATTAAGAGGGGCATATTTCCATCCTTTCACGTACCTGTGTTTTTCACATTGATCAAGTCTACATCTATTTACACCAATGAAAAACTCATAAAAACCTGTGAGTTCTCTTGCCTTGATGGCAAATATTTCCCCCATGTCTTTAATATACAATGATTATAATTCCCTTTTACCTTATATATTATTACAATACCAAGGAGTGGATCTATTCACATCACCAAGTTCAACCATTAGAAAAATTTTGAAGTAAAAAATGAGCCTCAAAAAAAAATGTACAACCAAAATAAACTTTATAAGAACCAATAAGATTAAAGATGATGATGTCACCCATTGGGGATGATTTACCATTTTTGGAGTAAAAACATAAAAGGATTAAAAAATAAAAACTATTTTTTCAACTTATTTCCCTACGATTTTACTCAAATTTTGAGTGAGAGCACTCATTGGACGTGGAATTTAATTCCTCATTCAAGAAGTACCCATGTTACATACTTTCGTTGGACCTTGTTACAAGAAAAACGTGAAATACATGAAAAACATGATTGTAATTATGTTTTCTTAATGTATTTTCATTTTTTGTGTAGCAAGGTCCATCAAAAGTATGCAACATGTGTACTCCTTGGTTGAGGAATTAAATTTTGCATCGAAAGAGTGTTCCTTCTTGAAATTTGAGTAAAATCGTAGGGAGATAAGTTGACAAATAGTTTTTTCTTTTTTCCCTCTAAAATTTGATGATGTAATCTAATATTATTTTATTATTTCCACTATTATTTTATAATATTCCATAATAGGCCCATTTCATACCTCAAATATTTTCTAATGATTCCAGAAGAACCTACACATAGGCCTGATAGATATGTGACCTGCATGTCCTACATGGGATCTTCACCAGTTTACCACCCATAGTGATGATTTGAGTCGATCTGCATCATGACTCATTTGGTACCCCCTAAGTGCTTGCTTCACACAAGAACCTACACCATCATGCTCACCCTTTCCATGTCCTATTTCAAAATAGCTCCAAGTATGTTTATTTTTTCCTTTTTGTGTAGCTAACTTGAACTTCCTTGAACAACCATCTAACCATGTCCAATGCTTTATGAATGATATGCCATTCCTTTTTAATGATTCATAAATCAAACAAAATAAATGTTGCATGAACAATGTGTCATGCTCACGATCATCATTGATGTAGAAGTGATACTCCTTAATCACATCACATGGCTCATTATTGTTATCCCTGTTATCACTCAGGTTGTCCCTAGGATCCTAGTAGGGATACGGCCGAGGTAACCACAAACCAATCTTCTGATTGCAGGTTCTAGCCCACCTGCAATCGGAGAGGGCTCTCTCCAATTTTCAGATTCAACCTTAGTTGATGATTTAGGGACTAGGCTTTTCTGACTTCATAATGGGAATGTTGACTGTTGTATTGGTAAGGAAGGTAGGATTCTCGAATAAGAGGACACAGTAAGGGTGTTATAAATTTATATGACCATTTGTGGTCTATGGAGTTCACAGATTTGAGATCGGCATTTTCTTGGTCACAAGGGGATACGGAAGCGGATAGCCACACAGGATACATACTCGGTCTTGTGAAAGTACGAGGGACCATCAGGATGAAAGGCAAAAGAGGAATCATTTCATCATGCTGACAAAGAGGAGAAGTGGATGAGTGGGATCCCGGAGCAGTTAAGAATTTCCAAAGACATGCACTTCATATGTGAAAGAAACAGGGTAAACCAGATCATTTAAGAATACAAAGCTCATAACTGAGTTTCTGAGAAAAATTGAAAAATTGTCAGGAAATTTGAAACTTAAGGTGTAATGAAACAAATCTTAACTATTCTTTTTCTCTGCAATTTAGAAAAGCGGAAAGGTGATAAAAACATAAAATAAACAGGGAAGAATAACACTTTTTATTGGATCATGTTAGAACATAGGAATTTCCGTGATCATTCCTTGCCAAAGAGAAAACACTCTGGAAATGGTATTCGCCAATCCGTGCTTTCAGCAATTTCTTATCCTATTATGGAAAAATATGACAGTTACAGTGCGAGTCTTTGCTCAGAGAAAATGCTGGAAAGAAGACTGACCAACAACTACTACCAACCAACCAACCCTTCACAATATCGTTTAGGGTGGTATTTATAAACAAAATATCGGAAAGACATCATTACAAGTGACCTTGACAGGTCTGCTTAGAACTCTTCAAGAATCTAAATGCTGCCGGAATTAAATGCAAGTAAATCTTTTTTGGCTGCGTTGGGGGCAGCTGGATCGGAACAGGTGACGAGGTGGCCCTTGGGGACCAGATGCAGTGCTGCTGGAGTGAATGTGCTTCAAGGCTCCAGTTCGGCTTTGGTGCGAATTGAATGTGCAATTATTATGATTTGAGAGCTTCAAGTAGTTTCTCTCTCCTTTTATGAATCTGCTGGAAGATATTCAATTTTCTCTTGCTCTGGGCCGCTGCTCAAGATATTCTCTGATACACTTTACCGCTACATTGATGGTTTCCGTCGTCGACTGATACTCTTTGACACACTTGAAGGCCTGCTGATTTGATCTGATACACTTTAAACTCTGTGACTGATCTGCTGCTGTCTCAAAACCAGATCCTTTGGCACGATTGGGTGATTTTCGGGCTCTTTCGGCGCGCAGTGGGCTCGGCAATCAGAAGATTCCCTAAAGATTCCTCGAAATGGCCTATTTCCCGTAGCGATGCGCAAATCGCGCTATTCGCGCATCGGAAACTGCCTCTGTTTCTTGACCTGGAGCTCCGAAGTGCGATTTTTCTGCCTGCGCGAAGCTTTTTCGACTTTTCTGGCTGCTGACGTAAGCATGGCGTTGGCTATACAGCGGATGACGTCAGCTGTGGATCCCTGGTACAGTGCAAAGTGGTGAGCTGCTGGATGGACTGTGGTGAAGAGACTCCGATGCGATATCGCGATATCGCGTCGGCGGGGAAAGAGGGGGGATCATTGGGTTGGGCATTTGGCGCTTGCGATTTCCGATATGCGATATCGCGATATCGCATCGGCGGAGACGGAGAGGTGAATGGATTGGACACTCGGCGTTTGTGATCGCCGATCGCCGATATCGCATCGGCGGGGGACGGATGGGAAATGTTTTGCATGAATGCGAGAGTGCGAGGTTGCGATGCGAAAACGGCTTTGAGGAGAAAAAGTAAGGTAAGTGGGTGTGGAGGGCTTTTGATGTTTCGGAAGGGGTCTGGCTACCTCGGGGGAATTTTATACTTTGGAAGGAGTCCAAAGTATTTGGAAAGTGGTTTTGGAGGTCGGGGTTCTTGCTTAGTTTCTGATAAACTGAACAATTCCCGGGAGTTGCTATGGTTATTTTTCAACCAGGCGGAGGGATATTACATAGGGGAATTTTACTTAATATTAATAAGGGGACGGGAAAAATAGGGAGATGAATAATAATGTTAGTGGTTAATATGGAGATGGTAAGAAAGTGCTAGGTTCGAGAGAACTTAGGCTGTTATAGGGGGTAGGACCATACTTCAGGAGAAGATATGGAACAACTTTGAGTAAAGCAGATCTTTACTCAAGCCAGTGTTTATGGAGATGATGAAGTTAAGAGGTGTCAAGCATATCTTGACCTCTTTTGGGGATGTTAGTTAATGATTGGGGAAAACAGAGAAGGGAAGTCAGTTATACCTCATTTAAGCCTTTTTGCTTACAAATCTTTGCTGATTATGTTCTG
>APFE030140375.1:0-13353 GCA_000404065.3 Pinus taeda
ACTCGCATCTTTGTTTTTAACTTAACTTTTCATTAGGGACCAACCCCCTTAGCTAACCTAGGAGATAGCTCAAGCAGAGAGAGTCGCGATTAGTGTGACAACCCTTTCTCTAAGTTCCCTGCCACCAACCACACCTTGTGGGGTTGAAGGCTTTTCTCACTGACTTGTAGGTAGGTGCGGGCGGCAGGGTCAACAGGACCAATCATTGAGATTGAGTCCTTGATGCTGATTTATCATTTTATTTTCAGTGCTCACTATCCAATTTTCATTTTTGAGTTGCGACACTAAATATTGATGACTTGACTCTTCACTCTTAACTTTTTTTGAGTTTGAACTTTGAAACTTTGAGTTATATAAATTTAGTGTTCAAACTTTGAAAATATAGCATATACTAGTATGTTTTGCTTTCAATTTAGATTCTAGAATGACGAATGATGAATTTAGTTTTTAAATCAATGTAGATTGTAGAATGATGAACCATTGAATGATGAATGATACCGATCAATGTATTTGAATATTTTATTATTGATTTTTATTTTTGTTTTTCGAATCTCATGGTATGTATGAATAATAATTAATTCAATAATGAGACTTGTCACTTGAGTATGTCATATGAATGATGTATGTATCAAAATGAATGATGACGATGGATCAATGATTCAAATTTCAATTGTCTATTTAATATTTTTATGCTTTCATTATTGAACAATGAATATGAAGTTGAATTATATATATATATATATATACACACCTTGACGACTCCCCGCACCCCCGAAATTTCCCTAAAATTTGAGGGTACTCCCACACATCCCCCCTGTGCGTCTCCCCGCACCGGAGTCTTGGTGGAACATTGAGTAATTTTGCTTTGAAATAGCTTATATATCAACTATTTTTAAAGATGACGGTTGCCTTTTTCTTGGGATTATGAAGTGAAGGAATTGTACAAAGGAAAAAATAAGATTCTTAATCTCACAAGTTCATGTACTTCATAAATAAACTTCAAACATTCAAAAACTACATTGGATAGAATTCTTACATACATGTATGCTCATACGGGTTGCCCAAAAAATGCAGACTTGATCTTCATCATTGAGAGTTGTAGAAGGATACGGGGATTCTGGGTTCGTAGGATATGGGGATTCGAGAGTCGGATTCGGACACGTTGACCCCCCGGAATAGGACACGTAGGATTTGTTATATATATATATATATATATATATTAAAAATTAGATATTTCTTACACAAATTCTCATTAATGATACAAACTCATTGATTTCAAACATAGATCTTCATCTAGATGTTAGTTTTACTGTTTACAAAGTAAGTTAGTAAGTTAGTAACATTATAGCATGCATGGTACATACAAAATTCAAATACATGTCACATAAATCATGATTCATAAATGAAAGACAACTTACAAGATAGTAAGATAAAGACATTGATAACTGTAGTTTTCTCATTAAGTCATCAAATCAAAATGTGTTACATAGGTAGTGCAATGCCAATGGCAAATAAAAATAGAAAATATAAAACAACTACAGCTATACAACCCTGAAGGCAATAGGTAGCCCATGACTCATGATTCAACAATCCTCATAGTCATCATGAAAATCAGCATCAATGTCCTCATCATCATGGTCACTAGACTCACCACTGCTCTCCTTTGCATCCTCCTCCTCCCCTGTATCCATAAGCGCCTCTGCATTTGCTAGTGTGGAGGATCACCCCTCTAAAATATCACGTCACCAAATCTAACAGGCTCTAGCACTAGATCATTGAGATCCATGTTGGCCAATGCCAATTCAACGCTGCTGTCCAAACCCATATCATTAGTAAAGACATCCCAGATCTTTGTCTTTCCCCTCAATCACGCTTCCCTCTGCCTGTAAATAAGACGAAGGTTGGTGTGCACATATACCATTGTCTTTGCCCTTGACTGCTCAAGCTTGCTCTTCTTCACACTATACAAATTCCCATATGTGGTCCAATTCCTCTCGCAACAAGAGGATGAAGTCACCTGAGAGAGAAGCCTCATGGCTAACTGCTGAAGAGGAGGGCTTGTTGCCCCATGATTTGCCCACCAAGAATAGGGCTTCTTAGCCCCCCTGTCTCTAATCACATCATATCCTGCAAATCGACTAGTGCTAGTGGAAAACTCTGCAAAGGCATCCTCCACCTCATCAAGCAATTCTCTATCCTGAAAAACCCGCCTGAATGCATCTTTCCTCCCTTGTGAGATTTCACCATCCATGTGAGGAGGGAATCTGCGGGAAAATCCACCATTCAACCACTCATGGGTGTAGTATTTTGGGTTCAACGAGTGAGCCAAACAATGTAAAGGTGTGCAATTCTTGTCCCATCTGCTGACAAGAATATCCTGTATAGTACCACAGAAGGCCTTTGGTGATGTCTCATACTCGGGGTACCCACTCTGTAGAATAATGCTCCTCACAGACTCAATCATGGAATCCCATCCCTCATAAACCTCCCCTAGGATGGGTTTGTCTGTATCTGCAAATTGAAGAAAAGAAATGATAGGGTCCATGATCTGAATAATTAGATCTACCATCTCCCACCAAGCATCATCTAGCACTGTGTCCTTCACTCTTTTAGAGGCTACTTGATCTGTCTTTCTCCAAAAAGACCAAAACTCAGAAATAACCATGGCCCCAAGAGCGGTTTAACCTCCCTCAACCTCTTCAACATCATGAATGAAGAAGCAAACCGTGTATCAGTGAAGATAATATCGGCGATATATCGTCGAATATCAGAAATATCGCGATATTTTCGGCGAGCCGAAATATTGCGATATTTTTGGCTCCCGAAAATATCACGATATTTCCGAGATATCGGCGATATCTCGGCAAAATATCTCGATACGATATAAAATATTGCTGGGCGTGTTTTGTCGCGGCTAAAAAAGGAAAAATCAATTTTTTTCTTCATTTTTGTTTCTGAGTGTTGGAGAAGGGGAAGAGTTTCGTGGTGATTGTCAAGAAGGGTTTGAGGATCAAACAACAATTATCATCATCGACTAAGATTTTCTTGTGGATCAAAGATTGAAGAATAGTGAGACAAACTTCATTTCTTCCATTAACAGGTATGTTCTTAAAAACCCCTATGTTAATGATTTTTTCATAGATTTAGGGTTATGCTTGCTTGCCTCTTTGCCTACCAACATTTGTTTCTTTGCTTTTTCCATTTCCTATGCTTTTCATGCCCATGAGTCAATGCAAGGGTTTTCTCCATATTTAGCTTCATTTTTTTTCAACTTTCTTATGCACCCTCTTATTGCCATTTTTCATTCACATTGCAAAATGCAAATAATGTAGTATTTTTTTTTTAAATGAGGTGGTTATTACTTATTATTTTTTGTGTTGGGGGGTTTAATGCCAATTTTTTGTTTTTTATGTGCCCTAGGTTTGAATTAGTTCACTACAAATGTCAAATATGCCAAAAGCCTTGGACCCATTTTGGGAGTATGGGGAGGCTGTTGGTGGGGCAAATCAGGGATATATATCATGCAAATTGTGTGGGACCAAGATGTCAGGAGGGGTTACACGATTGAAATACCATCTGGCTAGACTCTCTGCACATGATGCAGATGTAATGCCTTGTATGGTTTCTAGTGCAGAGGTTATACAAAAAGCTCTTGAAGCAATTACTGAACAAGACAAAAAGAAAGCTGCTAGGGAGAGGTCAATGGTCTTAGATAGATAGCTGTTAGTTTTATTTGTTTTGCAACTTTTGCTACATATAAGTTTATAACTCATGATGATGAAATACTCTTAAAGTTTTATATATGTGATGTTATTTTGTTTGAGCCCTTGATTGGACAATTATCAGGGATCAGCAGGATATGTGATGTTATTTTGTTTGCGTCCTTGATTGGACAATTATCAGGGATCAACAAGATTTGGTATCGCCTTTGAAGTTTGATGTATCATTTCTATTTGACATCATATATATCAGTGCCTTCTTCATATTTATGTTACGTTACTAGATCCAGCAGCCCATGGTCACAGATCTCCGTATCCTCGGATCTGATCCGGATCCGGATCCGGATATGGAGAAATGCCTGTAAAATACGGCACGTGGCGGATGGCTGTTTTTGGAAACGGCTCCTCCTTGCCAGAAACGTATGGCTAGTAAAATGCCAGAACCCGCATAACTTAAACCCGAAAAAGCGAAAATGTAAAATCGTTGTACGCGTTGGAGTTTAGGGTTTTGCTTTGATGTATGCGTTAAAGTTCGGTGGTCCCCCTTTGGTCGGCAATGCACCCAACAGGCGGAACAGAACAAAACAGTGGAACAGAAGCGTTTGGCGTTTAGCTTCAGGGGGCCCAGCGTTCCAGTTCAAGTTTCAAAGTGTGTCGGCTGGACCAGAAACCGCGCGAGGTATTTAGTTTTTAATGTTATCGCCATTGGAATGTGCCGCATTGGGTTCCAAACTTCCAAGCGACAGTTTGAGCCTCGAGGGTTATCTGTTATTAACTTATTACTAGGACTGCGTTATATCATATAACCATAGTTATCATTTATCAGCGTTGTTACGGTTCTGGGTTTACCACAACCGTGTTAATTTTTTTTTAATTATTAGCGTTTACATTTACAACTTCTAGTTGATACCATTGTCACGGGCATACTTCTAGTTGATACCATTGTCCATATTCAATGGTGATCAGTGACCAGGATTTTTATTTCAAACCATTTCTCCAATTCGCACATACTCTCTAAGTTTCCCACAGAGAATGCCTCCTTTCAAAAACGAAAAAAAAAACAGTAACGGGTCATTCCCCATGTAAATTTAACATTTACTTATATTTATATTTAGAGTAACTATCATAATAATTTAATTTTAAAGTTAGAGCTAATAAGGAAGTCATCATTCAATTTTTATACCATGATTTCATTGTTAAAGTGTATAAAGTTATATATAATCTATTTTTCTCTGCTGGTGACTACATGTTCTTAACATAGTAAGCAATTTTAACTAACTAGTGACTACATGTTCTTAATATGCACAATACAAGAACACTTCCCTCTCCATTGACTCCTTATGCTAAGAAGCAAGATCTCTAACTATATTCATATTGTAATAAAGCAGGTTGAAATTTTTAGTGAATGCTTATATCATTATACCATACTGACATAGAAAGAAGAGTGATAGACAAACAGGGTGTTTAATATGCACAATACAAGAACACCTCCCTCTCCATTGACTCCTCAATTTTGAGGGAACCACTGGACCTTGGGGATGGGCACATTTGTGAGCTGCCCTTCCATCCGATTAATGTGCCTTATTAATATTATCAGTGTTTATGTACAGTGATGTGTGGTTTGACGGTAAGTCACATGGGCTTTGCCCGGGGAGACCGAAGTTCAAGCCTCATTGAGTACAATGACCTGCTGTGGTGGCGGCTAGAGGGGTGGATTCCCCTTTCCTGTTGAGTCTGCTCTTGCCAAAATCATAGGAACTTAGTATACCCGACTTGCAGGTGGTTGGTTATGCTCTTGGTGTTATAGTGGCAGCTATGAGGTTTGATCCTGGGTCTCTCCTAGATTAGGCCTGGCAGTTACAGATTCACCATGTGGTTAAAAAAAAAATATTATCAGTGTTTATAAATTATTAATTTATTACTATCAGTTTGATAAATTATCAGCGTTTATAAATTATCACTATCAATTTGATATATATATGTAGCTTTCAAATGAATATTTAATTTTTTAAAATCTCATATATATTTTAGTTTTTGTCTATATATATATATATATTAGTTATTTAATTCAAATTGTGTATGGATAATTATTAAATTTTAATACATTATATTTTGAATTTTATATGCAATTGTGAGTAACGTAATTTATATATCATTATGGAGCCATCACAGCGCAAGCAGAGTGAAGGGGAAATCATCAAGACAGACCCAAAATCTCCTCTATGGCAGTATGTGGAGATTATTGGAAAAAATCCCGGAGGTGGTTCATTTAAATGGAAGTGTAATGAATGCAAAGATATAAAAAATGGTTCATATACTAGAGTGAAGGCCTATCTCACTGGTCAAACTAACACAGGGGTGCAAGTATGCACCGGACCTAAAGATGCAAATGGCAAACTTGGCAAAGGTTTGAGTCCTGGAAAAATGCAATTCTATGCATCTTTGCAAGACGTTGTTGATAGGAAGCATGCTAAGGGAAAATACCCTGTGCAAAGCTCTACAACTAGGCCTCCATTGCCTTCTAGGCCTACTGCCACAACTAATAAAAGGCCCACTCTAGGCCCTCTTGAAGCATCATTCAATAATCAAGGTAGAGAGATAGCTGATGAACATGTAGCTCGTTGAATCTATGCAAATGGGCTAGCATTCAATTTGGTGCGTTCCCCTTATTGGCAACAAATGATTAAAGGAGTGAATGAAGCGTCGAAAGGGTACAAAAGCCCTGGATATGAAAAAGTCCGCACTACTTTGTTGGTATCAGAAAGACAATCTGTGGATAGACAGCTACAGGCAATCCGGGATACATGGGCAGAAACAGGGGTGTCCATCATTTCTGATGGATGGAGAGATCAAAGAAACCGTCCATTAATTAACGTTGTTGCAGTATGCCCCCAGGGGGCAATGTTTTTGAAGGCTGTTGATTGCAGTGGAATAGAGAAAGATGCATCTTTCATATCCACAATTCTTATTGAGGCAATAGAAAGTGTGGGGCCACATAATGTTGTCCAAGTCATTACGGACAATGCACAAGTTTGTAAATCTGCAGGTTTGATTGTGGAGAGTCAATATGATCACATCTTTTGGACTCCATGTGCAGTACATTCACTGAACCTTATGCTTGCCAAGATTGGTGAGATTGAATGGATTAATGAAATATATGTAGCAGCAAAGGAAATCCAAATGTTCATAACCAATCATTCAATGTCCCAGGCCATTTATAGAGGTTTTGCAAAGTTGGAGCTACTAAAGGTATTTTCTTTTAATCAATATTATTTGTATTGGAAATTTTTTTAAATGCAAATTTATATATGATTTCTCATTTCAATTTGAGATTTGACTTTTGTACTTTTTGAAACTTGTAGGTTGCTGAAACTCGTTTTGCCTCCCACACTCTTGTCATAAAAAGGCTTGTGGAGGTGAGACAAGCATTACAAGCAATGGTCATTGACCCTCTTTGGGAAGCATGGAAGACTTCCACTTCTGATAGAGGGCAAAAAATCAAGTCCATCATTCTTGATGATGCATGGTGGGACAAGGTCCAATATCTTCTACGATTCACTGAACCAATCTTGACCTTGATCAAGGCATTTGATACAGATACACCTTGCTTGGGGGAAGTTTATGAAAACATTGATAGTATGTTAGAGAGGATAAGGGAAATTATCAGGGCAAGTGAAAATGACCCTGATGAAACATTTTATTATTTAGTGAAGGACATAGTTACAGTAAGGTGGAACAAAATGACCACACCATTACACCTTCTGGCATATGCATTGCACCCTAAATACTATCATTCCAAAGTTTTGTCTTTACCAAGTAGAACAACACCAAACAAGGATTTCGAAGTGGTACAAGGATACAAAACAACTTTGAGGAAAATTTATAGAGATATGGGAGTTGCAATGGAAGTCCGCCAAGAATTTGGAGGGTTTGTACAGTCTACAGGTAGTTTTTCAGATCCAATAGCTATGGACGATCGAGGACATCTTGATCCTATTACTTGGTGGGGCTTCCATGGTGGGGATAGCATTCATTTCTCTACTTTATCCACCAAGTTATTATCACAGGTTGCTAGTTCCTCATAAGCTGAGAGGAATTGGAGTACATATGGCTTCATCCATTCAGTGAAGCGAAACAGGCTGGGAGCGGCAAAGGCTGAGGATCTTGTTTATGTTCATTCCAACCTCCGTCTTCTATCACATGTTGAACCAGAGTATAAAAAAGGTCCGAATAGGATGTGGGATGTGGAGCCTGAGATCTCTGACTTGAACCTGACACTAAATGCCATGACTCACCTCAACCTACTTGAGGATATTGTTCCACCACCAGTCCAGCCTACTGATGCAACTTCCTACATTCTAGGACCCCCATCATCTATTCATGATGTAGAGTTGCAATATGCAGAAGATAGAGATCCATTTGAAGATATGTAAATGTATTTACTATTAACATTTATGATATTATGATCCTTTTTGTTACTTTGTATGACGGATGATGCATCATTTCAGTGTTTCAGTTTTCCTATTCATAATATATCTAATGGTTTCGGTTCTAAAAGTGTTTGATGGTTCAATGGAGTATTTGATTTTTGAACTCTAAAGTGTTTTTTAAAATTTTAAAAATATTATTATATTTTATTTTTTTGTACGTGACATATCCTTGCCGTATCCGGATCTTGGATTTTCAAAAAACTAGCGGATCCGGATTCGTATCCGTATCCATATCCGTATCCAAATCCTGGTAACATAGTATTTATGTGCCAATGTGTTTAGTTCATGTTGTTATTGCTTTATATGTTTAGAAATTTGAAAAGAATGAATATATTATGCATTTTTTATGCTTGCTGATATTTGCCGATATTTTCGATAAGATATTTTCTGGACCCTCGCCGATATTTTGCCGATACCGATATTTTCAACATTGTTGTGTATCAGCAATTTTCAACAATGATAGATTGCTGTACTCCTTGTAGATAGTGAGGGCATTTGTATGATTTTGCACAAAGTTACGAATATGTCATGCATCCTCAATAATGTTACCAACCCAAAGCACATTAGAAGCAATGGATTTCAGTGCTAAGTTCAATGAATGGACAATGCAAGGTGTCCAAAACACTCGTGGATATTTAGCTTCCACAATCATGCCAGCAGCCTTGCAAACAGGTGCATTATCTGTAATGATTTGCACACAAGAATCAACACCTACATTTTCAATAACTTTAATAAATAACTCACCCATAAATGTTGCATCCTTGTATTCTCCAAGTGCATCCACTACTTTCAAGAAAACTGGACCATTCAAGAAAGACACCATGAAGTTGATGATTGGGTGTCGTGCTGGATCTGTCCATCCATCAGAAACAATGCTAACCCCAGATGTTGGCCATGATGTTTTAACAAGCTTAAGCGTTTTTTGCACCTCTTTTTTTGCTTTCGTCAACAATGTGGTTCTAAGCTTCTCTAAACCAGGAGGCACATACCATGATGGAGACCCATGAGTTAGAGCTCGACACATCTCAATAAATAGAGGTGAGCGTGCAACATTAAATGATATGAAGTTTTGATAGAAAAAGAAGGCAATGGTGAGATCAAGCTCTTCCCATTTCTCTTTTTGAAAAATCTTGTCCAATGGACCAAGTGAAATTGCTCTTCTTTTTGTTGCTTGTCCCCCAATAGAACTCTCAAGAGTCAAATGGAAATTTGGTGGTGTCTTTCCTCAGAAATGGAAGGGGGTCTTCGTTCTTGCTTTTTTCTTGATTTTGTAGCCACATTTGCCATACCAACAATGAGCTCCTTTTCCATTTCTTTCTTCTTTTGTAAAGGAACAACTTTACAAGCTCCAATTCCACAACCTGGTAAAGCCAACAAATGGCCTTTCACATGGTAATATGTACTTTTGAAAGAAATGTGGCAAAAGTTGCATCTCCATTGCACATTGCCTCCTCCGTTCCCCTTGGTGCTTGTCCCATCCTCTCTTGTGACATATTTCCACAAGGGATATTTCTCAATTTTGTCCTTAGGTCCTCCTCTTCTCTCAACATTACTTGCAGCAGACTCTGATGATATTGGGGGAGGAGGGGCATCTCCAATGGAGACATTCTTCCCCTTCCTTTGCCCCCTAACTGTTGCCCTTGATTGAGCCATGGATACTGTAAAAAAGTAAACAAAACATGCACAAATTTGTAAAAACAAATCATATACAAACTCTGTAATAGAAATGCAAAAAAATAGAGATGAAATGCACTTACTTGGTGCTTGAATCGCCTTGCCGAATGCTCCACACCCTTAGCTCCTTGCTCCAAACCCTTAGCTCCTTGCCCACAACTCAATGTATGCAAAACTGAAAGAGAGAAATAGTAAATCACTGATAGAATAACACGTTTTTATGCCCACGGGTTTCCCTTTTTTGGGATTCGAATCCCAAAATCGTGACACGTTGTGTCCTAACATGACACGTGCGAGATTCGATCGTATCACATTAGGACACGACGTGTCATGTTCTAGGATTCGAATCACCATCAAATTGTGTCTCTGATTTGTGGGATTCGGACACGCAGGCCATTGCCAGCGAATCCAGTTTCATAGGATACAAGTCAACAAATTCAAGGATCTTGGGGAATAGGAAAAATCATGCCAAGACTCTTGTAACCTCCGCACGCCACTTGAAGCACAGTGATGGTGATAGCAATAAATGCTTGCCTAAAAATCCAAGTATGCAATGAAAATATTAGAAACAAGAAGGTAGATGGATGAAGATACTAATGATCATATCCTTTTCTTCCACTCTTTCTTATAGCCAACAAAAGTCTAAAACTAGAGAAAGTCCAAGAATATAATTGAGCTTAAGCTCGAAGTTGCCTGAAACTAAACAAGAGTTCCCTCCTCATGGCTTCATGCACACACAACTAGGGTGCTTTCATGAGTCAAGAAAGCATGCAACATAAAGTTCCCTCCTCATTCACTAAAAAAGCTTTGCGATCTACTTGGAATCTCATAACTGAGAACATCCTCCTCCTGCTAAGAATAACCTAGGCTCATCCTTAATAGTTCTCCTATGTGAGGCACACTCACTTGAAATAGTCAAGAAAACGCAAAAATAGAAGGTAAAAGCCTCCTCAAGTTATGTGCCCAACTCAAGAGATAGACACACAATGGTCCAATAAAAGAGCACTCATGCTTTGAGAATAGAAAGATCCTTCTCCAAGAAAAGCCTCTAGATGAAGTTTAGCAAATGTATCCTCTTTAGAGTGGAAATGGAACATTAGTGCACTTCTCCAAGTCAATTATCTCCTCTGAATAGATAGATCATGCTTGAAGAGTAAGTTAACAAAGCAATGTCTTAGAATAAAAACTTTCATAGAGTACAAAAGTCAAGTTGAATAAGACCTTACTTAGAGTGCATGTCACCCCAAACCTGTAAAAAGCTTGGAGTACAAGTCAAGTCAAAGGTTAAGCTCTCAAGTTGGATGCACTAGCCAATAATAGATGACATAGGGATATCACTTCATATGTAATCAACTTCATCCTCTAGGAAACTTCTTGAGTGAGGAGCACCCTTCTTAGTTCAAAATGACATCAAACTTATTCACAAGTAGGTCACACTTCATCTAGGTCAAGATACAAGATTAGATCATGAAAAATCACATGCCTAAAAAATGTACTAGGGCATTCACCTCCATTGTTAATAATTAAAAATAGATGGCATTGGTGAATATCACAGGTTTTTGAATCATTTGAAAATTGAAATCCATCTTCACAGTTAAAAAAGTAATTTCGACGTACTTACTATTTTTAGGGCTGGTGTTAACACTATTTTGGCCTAGTTTTGTACCTTTCTTAAAATCACTTGAAATATTTGGTTTTCTTCTCTATCACCATACAAACTTGTCCATGTATAGGATTTTTGAAAAGTAAAAACCCTTATTTTGACCTAATTTTTCATGTTCTTTAATTATCACCAAAATCATCATACATGCTCTCCTCGATAAAGGGTATCTGGAACCTAATTAGTTCCCTAAAAGCAGAAATCCTAATTTTGACCTAATTTTTCACTTGAATCGTCACCAAAATTAAAGCGTATTCACTTCTCCATAAAGTGTATCCAAAAATATGATCATAACTTTTCCAAAATAGAAAATTTCCCAAAATAGCAAATCTTGGAAATCTGAAATTTACCCTTCTGAAGCTTCCTTTTTCACATGTGTGCATCAAGTATTGCATGTCATGTGCAAGCAGGGGGAACTTGTTGAAGTCAAGACAATTTTGAACTTTGTTTTGATATGATGGTACACTGATCGCTGAAGAAAATTGCTCTAAAGATCTTATACAAGAAACTTGTTCAATCTTCAACTCTAGGATTGAAGATTTGGGACCATGTGCTCACTCTAGCTAAAGCATTCATAGACCATCAATGCTGAATCAATCAAGATGAACTTTGTTCATTTTGAGTGATAAGAATTTCTATGATGAAAAAAGTATGAAAAATAGTTGCGATGCCCATGATGAATCTAATATTGCATGATTAGTTATGTGATGCATACTCACTCAAATAGGATTACCACATTAGCAAATCCAATGTTATTCTTGCAATTGTAGCCGAGCAACCAATTATAGAAGATCCTTGAATGAAAATTCTATATAGAAAGGAAACATATGGTACTAAAATGGTATGGTTCATGGAAATGAGTTTGAATTCTAAACAACCAATTACTTTTGTCTTTTGTCATCATACTAATCTTGTACCTATGATAGTTTGAGCTGTTTTTTTTTCGATGCTAAAATTTTATTTTAAAGCTTTATATATTGCATTAATATATTCATGTTTTCTTTTTAGTTATTGTCTTTGACTAATAATGACGCATGTGGTTTTCATTTGATGTTATACAGGGGAATACCAGAAGGAGATTTTAACTTGGTCCAAACGTATTGAAATTCTACTTGCCGTTGCACAAGGACTAGATTATTTACACTCTTTTAGTGTGAGTGTGAGCAATGGATTTAGAATATTGTTTTTTCTTTTATTTTCATATGGAAAATGGAAACTTATATTTATTATTGAACAATGAAGAATAGATCAAGATGTATATAAAATTGCATACATACAAAATTGCATAGAAAACTTGTAGCATAGATACTTGAATTTTATTCAATGTATAAAATGGATGCCTTATGAGAGAAATGTACATTTGTGACCAACATAATGGAGTAGAAGGACATATGAAATAATAACTCATCTCATATTATTTGGCAACAACCCTAAAGTACTATGCTAAATAAAGTACATTATAATATGACTATTATACTTTGTATTCTCTATCACCCTTTTGCAAGGGTCATATGTGTAACTAACCAAGCTTATTCCCCAGACTTTACAAACTTATCTAGACCAGGAAATTTGGTTAAGATGTTTGTATTTTTCTCTTCAGTTGTTAGCTTATTTCTAGAACATGCAAGAGGCTAGGGCTTTGGAGCTAGAGGGGATGTCTCTACACATTTTGATGCACAATATTTTGTTGAGGATACTTGAGGCGTTGTCACTTCTCCCAAGGTAAATTTTCATATTTTGAGTCACGATTATCTTCATTAGTCTTGTTACCTCCAAGATTTGCACACGAGTTTAAACTTCTAGCCTCTAG
>APFE030140379.1:1451-21723 GCA_000404065.3 Pinus taeda
ATGCTTACAACCAGAAATGGAAATAAACCAGCTAGGGCGATGGCAGCTTATCTCTGAGAAGAGATGTGTGGCTACATGCCTCTGAACTGTCTTACAATGAGGCTCAAAGGCCTATTTATTGTAGAGAAACAATGGAAAACCCTTCACATTCCAAAACCTGACCCTAGAAGATGAAACGCCAAATTGTGGGCCTCGTTTTTGGGTAAGTTGGTACATCAACTTCCCGGGGTCGCGAATTGGTCGTATTATCTCTGTTTGATGCGCATGATAGCCCTTTGGAAAGATATCTCCGAGGAATACGACAGAAAAGATGATTTTTAGACAGAAAAATCGCTGGTGGTAGATTTCCCAAAAAACGTCGTTTAGGGCCTCAAAATGGCTCAAGAAGTTTAGGACCCGAAAAACTGCTAAAAATAGTAAACTGTGCTATAATTAAGGAAACTGAAAAAACTGAAAGAAGCACTAGAGGGGATCCAAGTGGAATTAGCGAGTGGCCACCAATATCCACATGGATCACTAAGAAAAGAAGCCAAGACCTCGATCTCACAATAGATAACAAGCTTCAGGTCCTGGTACACACACTTTAAAAGTAAACCTGTAAGGATACCACAACATAAATCCATATAACAATGAGTATTAGGCCTATAAACCCAAAAATTTCCCATGGAAATGATTTGGATATGTTGCAAGAGTCCGGAAACATCAAACCAAGGCTCCCAAAACCATCTTAAGGCAAGATATAGAGTCAAATCAAGAGGAACCTTATCCAGTAGACCCTGATTCTTAACAACCAGCAGAAATAATGAACGAGCAAAGCAATAAAAATAGTCATCCATGCATGAGATATATATTGAATTCCATACCAAAAAGCTCAAGTAAATCCCCATGCGAGATAGGAGTCCAAAATAAAAAAAGAAACAATAGTACAATATTCAGACAACCCGTCATAAAAACCAACATTTTCCTTCCATAATTCACGGATGAAATTCCAACTGACTCTAGGCATATAATTATAAACAATTCCCCATCGATAAAGAAAATGAACTTGGCTCACAAGGCAAGGAATATAAGTGTGACTTAGAAAAACAACATAATCGTCGTTATAACCAGAGGATAAAGGGAGTCATCTACACCAAGGTGGTAGACCGCGTAAAAATCCTTCACGTTCTGCCTCAGGCTTACCGAGAACCTTGTAACCATTCCAACTACCAGAACAAGAAAAATTCCACCTGAGAATTGAAAGCTACCTTCATAAAACCTCGTCACAGAGGCATCCCTTTGACCTCCCTTGACACATTAATTAGCTGCATGTGAGATGCCACATTGCAATACAATTCAAATGTGCAAGGGTTATAACAAGGCCACCCTCCAACCCTTCCTTTTGTGGCGATAATCATGGCACCAACCCCAAAGAGACCATTTTGACGGCTCAAACCCCGATCGGGGGATAGTTTAATTTAACTTTATAATCTTATAGCTAAAATTATAATTAACAATTATTATTATTAATATTTTTTAATTTCAATTATTAGAGATTTGCGCCTCTTATTATTTTATTTTATTTTTAAAACAATTATTTTATTTTTAACCAAGTCAAAATGTTTACGTTGATAATAATAATAATAATATCCATTTTTAAGGTCATAGCCAAGCCAGACACCAAATTGGTGTATGAGACCCCCCTTGTTTGTGGGACAGGGGACCCACCTCCGCGCAAATATTTGACTGCTAAGTCTACGAAGGCATACATACTCTACCCTCCTCTGGGTTTGAACCTATGACCTCTTAGGAGGAAACACATGCTCTTAACTATTAGGCCCACTCAAGCTGTATCATTGCAACATCGTTTCCATACTGGGTTAGAGAGCACCTATTGGAGTAATAAAAATTTATTCTTTTCAATTGCTTTATATAATATTTACATAGTTTTTTTCCTTTTTAAATCATATAAAATATAGATAATTGTTTTTTTCCTTTTTAAATCATATAAAATATAGATAATTGACATCGAAATATTTTATTTATGGACCACATTGTCAACATTAAAATGTTTTCTGCTCATTAATATATTTTAAAATACATGTCAATATTATTTAACTTTCATATTGAAATATTTTATTTGTCACCCACATTGAATTTTATTATCAATAATTATGTATTTAATATTAATTTTGTATTAAGAATTGAATGAATTACAAATCGAGCCATGATTGATTTATTGTATATGTATGGATGGTGGATAATTTTCTGTTTATCATAATCAACATGTCACATCAAATTGGACTTTCAGAGTCTTAATGGATGATACTCTACATGGATTAATGTTGAATAATTGTTTTGTTTTCAGTTTCTCATATTCATTTGAAATACAAACTTAAGGTCAGATCATATGTATATCTTTTCAAGGGAATTTCACATGAAGATATTGCTTGACTATGAAATTTTGCAGTTGAAAATGAACTTTTGTTTAAGGACAGATCATGTGTATATGTGTTCAGTGAATTTCATATGAAGATGCTTGGTCAAATCATATGAATATGTTTTCATGGAATTTCATATGAAGATGCTTATTGAAGATGAAATTCGGGGAATACCATGCACAAGCAACAAATATGGAATTTTGCTTATGCACAGTTTTAAGGATAATTTCTTCTTCATTATACATCTCAGGCGAAATTCCCTGAATACATTATACATGTGAAATTCCCTAAACACATATACATATGATCTTGACCTTAAATTAAAAAAGAGAGAAATAAGGTCTGAGCCTCTGCCTTTTATGCTGAACCAGTGAAGAAACGAATGAGCATCACTTCCTCAAGTATCAACATTCAATTCAGTTCAGATTTATGAGGAGAAATTCTCTGGCTTTTTTAGTGGTTTACAGTGTTTATAGTGGCCATTTTTATGTCAATTATATATTCGCTCTTGTTATTCAAAACATTCTTAAAATCTACAATGGAATCAAGCTCAACACAAAAGAGTACTACAGTGAAATACTATTTAGAGAGGTGGTATAACTAGAAGAGGTGGCATAAAGAGAAGGGGTATTACAAAGGTGGTTTAAAGAGAAGAGGTTAAAAAAGGGGCAGGAATATCCCATTCCTAGCAATCTGGGCCATCTGGATCATAAGTAACAACATTAGCTTCCAGGAAAAATGTTGCCCTCCCTTCCAATCTTTAATGCAATTTTGACCGCTGCTGTGGTTCTTCCCTTTTGATCCCATCAAAAAGTGCCATGAAACCCTAAGTTTGGGGTTTTCCCTCTACCTCTTAAGTTTACTTGTGTTTCAGGTCAAAGCCAATTATGTAAGAGGCATCAATAATCCAAGGGATCTCAAGTGGAATTTTTTTGCCTTCTGAAGTTTTGCTTTAGAGTTCCATGATTACATCTGCCCTCTTTACAATCTCACAAGTCTTAGTATTGGGAGACTCTTTGTTAATAATCAATTGTATGAAATGTCTTTCTCATGTTACAAACACATCAGGGCTTGTGATACAAAATGTCTCACATTTTTCTCCCTCTTTTTATCATGCTGCTTTTAAACAGTGAAATGCAGAAGTTTGATTAATCAATTTAATTAAAAAAGAAAAAAGAGTGTAACTATTTTATAAATAAATTCAATTATGAGTATTTTAATTAAAAAAAGGAATAAAAATCTAATTATTTTAGAAATAAATCTCATAATATTCATTAACAGTAAAATTCTTGGGCAAAGGCTCTCTTACCGATCATGGAGATTGTGTCCCGTTAATTTTTTTATTTAAAAAATAATGAATAAAATATAGAAAATACCTAATAAGAAATATTTCAATTATTCACTTTAATTTTACATTCAAATTTTACAAAGCAGCATAGTAATTTGATAGAAGCATATATAATATATATAGATAGTATAGTATATATCTATAATATATTAAATATTATAAAAGAAGACCTTGGTGTGGAGTGTGGGTGCAATGTGTAGACCCATTATTAAACACTTTTGGCAAATTTAAAAGATAATATTGAAATCGCAGTTCAGTGTCAAGAAATGTGTGTAACTTCACTTGTATAAGGTGGACAATTGATATTTAAAAGACTTACATTATATATATATATATAGATAGAGTAGAGAGAAGAGAGGAGAGAGAGAGAGAAGATGAGAAGAGAGAGGAGGCGGGTGGAATTAAAAAATTGTTTATATTTTCAATTCCAATGTGACTAGATGTGTAGTTTATTCAATTCTTAATATAAAGTTGATATGTAGTTTTTAAAAATATTAGCAACACATAAATTTGAATGTAGATAATTAATGAAATATTTCAATATGATTAAAATATCTCTATATATACTTTTTAATTCAGGGTATGGAGGAACATTTATAATTCCTTCAATATGTATATAAAGAGATAGAAAGAGAGAAAGACTCTATATATTAAAAATAAAAATAAAAACTTCTTATGTTTAAAACATTAAATATTGTTGTGTTCCTTAAGAGAAGGAGATATGTAATTCCTTTTATTGATATTGAGATGCAACATTTATAATAATTATTAATAACAAAAAAAACCAATGCAAATATCTACCTATCTATCTATCTATCTATATAAAAAGAGCAAAACTATATATATTTTACAAAGCACATGAAACAAAACAAAATAAAATAATTTATGGTTAAAACATTTTCTTAGTGTGATGTTCAAGATGAAAGGAAATGTGTAATTCATTCCAAGCTTAGCATGGAGTTGACACATGGCATATATATATATATATATCATAGATCTATGTTAAATCTGAATTTGTCAAGTAACAAGAGAGATCAAATCTCTTAATGTGCAAACCTTTCTTCAAGTTTTGCAATCTAAAAAAGGTTTACGCCTTAAGAGATTTGATCCCTTTCAATGCTTGATAAATCTGGGGTTAACATGGATCTATGTTGGTGTCACATTAATGTTGATCCTTGTCATATTAATATTTGTAAACTGTGGTTGGCCATGGACGATATTACATTAAGGTTAGTGTCAATGTTGCATTGATGTTAGTGTTAATGTACATTAATGGTTGAAGAGGGTTGACAAGGTTGACTATGGTTGACCATGTTGTCCATGGTTGGTTATGGTTAACCATGGTTGTTCTTATTTGACCATGGATGAACAAGGTTACACATGGTTGTACTTGTTGACCATGTCTGGCCATGGTTGAGTTTGTTCAACCATGATTGACAATAGTTAACATGTGGTTGACTATGGTGAACATGGTTGAAAAGGATGTTAGCATTTCCATGTAGATGACTATGACCGACTATGGCTAATTAAGATGCACATACAATCTATAGTTGATGATGTATCAAGTTGAGCATGGTTGACCATAACTAACCTTAATTAACAATGTTGAACATATGATGACCATATTTGACATTGGTTGATCATGGTTGGGTATCTTTACCACGTTGACAATGTTCTCCATAGTTGACTATGCTTAGCCATGGATGATCATGCTTGATCATGTCTAACTATGGTCAGCGAAAGGTTGATCATGACTTACATAGTTAAACATGTCTGACCATGGTTGACAATAGTTTTTGTTCAATGCATTACAATATCAATATTTGTTTATCACAACGAGACATTATTTTTTACCAATTGCAAAGGTGTTTGTGGTTCATCATATTGCAACGTTGTTTATATTTTGTCGCATGGTGATGTTGTTTGTTGTTAGTCATTTTACAATGTTGTTTGTTGTTCATAACACTGTCACAACACTTGTTGTTTATCGCATTGTGATGACATTTGTTGTTCATCACATTTTGATGTAATAATATTGCAATGTTTTTTATTATTCATCACATTGCAAAGTCATTTGTTGTTCTTCACATGGGTGATGGAATTTGTTGTTTGTCACATTACGACATCATTTTTTTTTGCCCAATTGCCATATCATTTATTGTTCGTAACACTGTGACATTATTTGTTGTTCATCATATTGGGACAATAAAATCATTATAGGTTCTATATTTAAAATTAAACAGGGTGTAAGATTTAGAGTTTTTCTTAATACAAATTTTGTGTGCATGTAAAGTTTTAGTAAAAATGAATATTTCTTTGTCATCATCATATTGAATGTAATTACAGTTATTTAGTTATCTATATTTTTTAAATAAAAATTTATGATTATTGTATTATTAAAGTTTTTTTTTTTTTTTTTAATAAGCTAATTTCAAATTTTAAAATTAATGAGTTTATTTTTTGTTCTATTCTTGAAAAGATGATCTTCCCAAATTTTATATTTTTTTGGAGTATCTTTGCACCTTTTAAGACAATGACTAGTTCATATAATTGACCATATCTGGTCTTTGTAAAACCAAAAATAAAAATTCTTAAACATGAGTTATATATAACACTGAATTGAAAATTGTTAAATATGAGTTACCTTTCTCGGCTGGAATGCAAACATTTTTAAATGTCAATTATTATTACAATGATCTAGATATTAGAATCGCTGCTCGAAAGGTATGGAAATATTAATTATTGTCCATAAAAATGGAAATGTTAAGAAATTTGGCATTGGTTTTTATTGATATTTTATTTTTATTTTTTTAAACTTTTTGTTCTTTTGTTTTTTTGTTTTTAATTTTTTATTTTTAACTTTTTGTTTTGTTTCTGGTCTTTATTTTTATTTCTTAAACTTTTTGTTTTGTTTGCAAAAATATTTTTAAAATTTTTAAAACCTTGTTTTGTTTCTTGTCTTTATTTTTATTTCTTAAACCTTTTGCTTTGTTTGCAAAAATATTTTTTAAACCTTTTGTTTTGTTTGTAAAATAACAAGGGACAAAACCTAAGTGATAAAATTCCAACGTGCATAAAAACTTAAAACTCTGATCATCCCTTAAAAATTTGCTAAAATTGAGAATTTTTATCATCCTTAAAATTTGGCCAAACTAAGAGCTCTGATCCAAATCTTTGTCACAAGATTCCAACCTGCATAAAACTCAAAACTCAGATCATCCCTTAAAATTTTGCTAGAATTGAAAGCTCTGGTCATTCCTTAAAATTTGGCCAAACTCAAAGCTCTGATCCAAATCTTCGTCATTAAATTTCCAACATTAATAAAACTTAAAACTCAAAACTCTGATCATCCCTTATAATTTTGCTAAAATTGAGAGCTTTGAACATTCCTTAAAATTTGGCCCAACTCAGAACTCTGATCCAAAGCTTCGTCATAAATTCCAACCTGCACAAAAACCTTAAAACTTTGCCAAACCCAGAACTCTGATCCAAATCTTAGTCATAAAATTCCAACCTGAGTAAAACTTAAAACTCAAAACTCTGATTACCCCTTTAAATTTTGCTAAAATTGAGAACTCTGTTCATCCCTTAAATTTTATTATTATTATTTTTATTTATTTATTATTTTTATATTTTTTATTTATTTTTTTTCAGAAGAAAAATCATATTTTTTTATATTGATGAAAATATAAATTTACATATAGCGGTTTATAGTATTGTAAACCCAAAATACTGTTATGTAAAAATCAGATCATAGCAAAAACATAGCGTGCTGTAGAACTGTTCCATAAAGGCAGATAGGTTTAGAGACATTACATTGTAACTGGATGATCAAAAAATATTCCAAAAAGTAGGGCGTAATAATGATAAGGAAAGCCTGTTAGCCAGAAAGTTGAGGTATGCCTTGATGCTGAGCAAAATAGAAGATAAAGGCCTCCGGGAGCAGTGAAAGATGGATTCATTCCTCCACTTCCATATGGACCAACGGACCAGGATAAACAAAGAGCGTCGAGTGTCTGTGTGAGCACTCCACCAGAAGAATCCATCCTGTACAGAGGAAAAACCAAGGTGAGGAAAATCCAAGGAGAAGGATAGTTCATACCAGATTTGTTGTGTAGCTTGACATTGAAAGAACAAATGGAAGTTTGTCTCTTCCGCTGACAAACACAAAGCGCAGCGCGTCCCGGACCCTGCCAGCGTTTCTTTTGTAGCGCCTCCCATGTGAGATTTCTGTTCCGGAAAAGGAGCCATGAAAAGAGTATCATCTTGAGAGGACAAGCGACTTTCCAAAGAGAGAGGGGGAAAATCTGTTGGTTTGTGTGCTCGGGCTTTAAGGAAAGAGCAGCATATAAATCCTTTACACGAACAGGAGATGGAGCGCATGGCAGATTCCAAGCTAGTACATCTTTTGATCCCGAGCGTCGAATAGCCAGTCCCTGTAATTCATGACGAACAGAATTCCACAATGGCCTAAATTGTGGGGGCAGTAAGAGATCCGCCTCTTCTTTCCAAACCGGAGATGTGTTAGACCAAGATTTTATCAATTTATCCCATGAAAAGATGCCTCTCGTGTGAAAGAAAGATACCAATGCTGGTGGCAGAGGGGAAGATATTCCATCTTTAATAGAATCAAAGCCAATGAGAATACTTGATCCGGAAAAAATCTTCCACCAAAAGTCCCCCATTATGAAACACTGGTTTTTACGAAGACTAAACCAGATGACTGATCCTCTTTTGATCCGCAAAGAGTTCCTTCTATACCAGAATTCAATACTTTTACTTTTTAGATATTTGTCCAAGCTCAGAGCTCTGATCCAGATCATCATCCCTTCAAAATTTGGAGAGATTCAATGTTTTATGGTATGTTTGCAACAATTCACTAATCTCATCAATTTCTTAAATAAGTATAAAACTTAACTCGAGTTTCATGGCGGAATCTTCACCGGATAAAAAAAATAGAAAGCCTCACTGCCCCAGTTTTCCATCATCGGGAACAGAACCTCAAAATCATCCATAAGCACATCCAATGGTGGAAAATTCTCTAAAATTAGAGACTTGTCATTATCCATATCTTCAGGAACAGGAACAGAGCCCCAAAATGCTGACATCTCTTGGCCGTCATTCCTACATTCCACTTCCGTATGGGAAATTGAGAACGCCGCGTCTTCAGAAGGAAGCTGCCGCCGGCGTACTTGGCGGCGGCAGCTTGAATTTGCGGCGGTGATAGAGATGAAGCGCAGGAGATTTCCGGCAGTGAGTGGGGAAAATTGAACTTGCCTTTCGATCCCCTGAGACAATACACCGCAAAATCGTAGGCGCGGGCAGCCATTTCCGGCGTATCATAGGAGCCGAGCCAAATTCTGCAAGTAGAATGGGGCATTCGAATTTCCGACACCCATTTCCCCCAGTTTCTCATTCAGATTCCCTTGAACTGCCGTGACTTCCGTGAGCGGTTTTCGCGTCTGTTGCGAGGGTTTAGTCATGTCGGATATTCCGGAGTCTAACTCAAGACGTGTTTGCAAAGCTCGAATTCTTTAAAACGAGGAAGTATTGTTATGGCGAGAGAGTTCAAATTCAGGACGCATAAAGCTGTTTCTACTCTATCGCAAGTAAATCTCTCTGCTTCCGGATGACGATGGGACTGTAAGGTGAGGGACAGAAACCGCGTTACACGTGACTGCTTAAAATGCCGCGCTGAGTGCGTGCGGATGGTACACAATTCTATCAGGCATCGATGTCGTCAGAATCCAACCTGAAATCATTTTTTAATTTCCGATTATATTTATGATTTTAAAAGAATATCTATGATTTTTCGATAATAAAAAAAAAAGCTATCCTCATTCATTCGTGAATGTGTATTCGTGAGCGGGAAAAAAACGTTTATTCGTTTATTAAGTATAAAAAGAACTATTGTATTCCATTCATCGTGAATGTGTATTAATATTTTAATATTTTTTTATAACCTAGGCTCAATGTAGTTGTTGTCAAACTTTGTGAATAAATTGTGTGTATATCAATTACAAGTCTTTGGTGTACATAAAAATATTTATATGATGATTTAGTTTGAGTATATGATGATTTAGTTTGAGTAGGATGTACATATGTTACTCATATCTCAATTTAAACAAATAACAACTTCATAAGATATAATTGATTCTAAAAATCAATGTTATTATATTCCAAAAATAATTATGGTGGTGATGAAGTGATTAGTTTTATTTATTTAATTTTATAGTTGCATTTTGCTTTCCTTAACATGTAAATGTAAATATGGTAAGAGTTGTTGTGAGTATTAGTAGATGATTTCTAGTTTCTTTTAAATTGAAATAGGTAAAATATGAACACTGTAAATGTATTATATTATTAAGGGATTTTTTCCACTTAATTGAGTTAAGGATATAGCACTTATATTGACCCTGATGTTGTAGTAATTAACTATGTTTGCAGTGTTAGAAAACCCTACCAAAGCTTAGTGCTAGAAAACCCTACTAAAGCTTTGTGCCAAAATTAAAATTTAAAAATGTTGCTTTACCTTTTCTCTTTTAACCCAAAAAATCAATGAATGAAGAACTTGGTAGTAAAAGCAACCACTTGCCACAATTAAGGAGGTTGGGTGGTGGTTTGTAGTGCCAGAAGACCCTACTAAAGCTTTGTGCCACAATTAGAATTTAAAAATGTTGCCTTACCTTTTCCCTTTTAACCCAAAAAATTAATGAATGAAGAACTTGGTAGTTGAAGCAACCACTTGCCACAATTAAGGAGGTTGGGTGGTGGTTGAACAGTTCTTTCTGACTTGAATGGGAAGCATAGGAAAGTACCCATCTCATTTTCCGAGAGTTGATCCATGAATGGTGTGGGGGAACGAAAAAGTTGAGTGAAACAATCACCTAATGGGGGATTTAGACATCCACATAGACAAGAGAAGCACACAGATGCCCAGAGGAGTAAACTCGACAGTGGGATATATATTTAATGTTCTAGGTGACTAGAGCTCAATTTGGCTATGCAACTTCATCCATAAAAGTGCTATTCGAGAATTAGATGTGTGATGATGCATTTTGGGATTGTAAAGACCCATTTTTGCATGGTAAATTTTTATAGAAGAACCTCAATTCTGAGTTAAGTGAAAGGGATATGAATTAATGCAAGTTGGAGTGACACTAAGAAGGAAAAATGATGAGGGACTACCTAAGTAGTGAAGGAGAACCGTCATGTTATTTCCCACTAGATGGAGAGGCATTTCAGAGTTCACAGAAGCCCTATGCTTGGTGGGAAAGAAGGACTTATGCTATAAAATTATTATGAGAGTGGCCCGCATCATCATCATTTTCTTGAGTGAATTTGAGTTACCTTGGTGGTATCATTGTCTAGCTACAGTGTGGCAAGTTGTAAAGAGATAAATACACAATTGAACCTATGGTTAGGTTGAAAAGATCTCACTGTAGTCAATTACAATCATTTAATAATCTAGATAACTATTCTCTCTTGTATTTTGATGTTCATAATTTGTAATTTGGTTGATCTTTACTAGTTGAATGTATAATGCTTTCTCATTATAAATTCTATGGGAAATGAATTGTAAATGATATTGATGGTGTTCATGGGAAATTAGTTTCTTTGTCTTTAGGAAATCCTGGTTGGTAGAGCCTTAGCGAGCCCTTGGCTATAGACATGTATTTTTGCAGATTGGCCTTATGGCCTTCATTTATAGACTAGTAAGAATGCTTGTTGGATAAAATACCTTGACTAGCCTCTCATTGATGTGTTAGGAAGGGGCCCTAGGCAAGCTTTTACAAGGGTAGGTTGTATCACATGGTCTTATTGATGAGATTATTGAATGAATTCTTAAAATCTATAAGGAATACTAAGTGCTCTTAGTCTTCATAGAATATCTAAAAGCAATATTTGTTATATTCACTAACAAACACATGTTCCCTAAGAATCAATATTGGAGAATCAACATGACCTCTCCACCCTTACAAATTTGATTTGGTAGGCATCAAGACTCTTTAATGAGGCTAAAAGTTGTACCACATAAATGTATAAGTGATCATAAAAGAGAAGGAAGACCTGAGAGCCTTCATCAAGTAATGTTGTTCCATTGATTTCTTGAAATCATAATACCTAGAAGGAGTACCCCTCATACTTCTACATATATGGACATTTTATTTCTTAGAAGCATCACATCCCACCCATCAAGCTCACCAAAAATTTCAAGAATTATCTTCCATGTTAGTCCATAGCTAAACTTTGACTTCGATTAATTGGTGTTGGAAATCCCTTTTGGTGGGTTAAGAGGTGAGATTCTTGGCCTTGATATTACTAATTAATTAGCCCATATCGTTCAATCTCATAGGTCATTGCCTTAATCTAAGAGTCAAAAAGTAAAAAATCTAGGCATAGTTTTCATGGCTTCCCTACATGATCATATTAAAATTTATTTTGCGTGAATGATACATTCTCACTAATAAATGGGCATGAGTAATATGACAGTTATTATCTTAAGGACTACAAAACACCTTTGGAGTCAACTTCGTGTGAAATTATAGCTTGTATGTTCAAGCTTATGGATTTTGTAACATCCCCACCCACCATCTTGGAGGTTTTGAGCTGAGTGAGATATGTTATTTTGATTTAACCCAAACTCCATAGTCCTATCAAGGAAATGGGATCATAAAATTTCTCATTTTTCAACCTCCTTAAAACTTAGAATAAATACCACCATTGTATTTTCCTCGTCGAGAGCTTTTTGGAAATATAAATTTTATTATGATTCGAGCTACAAATCAAAAGTTATGGCCATATGAACTTGGACCTCTTTAACCCCTACCACATCATCATGGCTTCCAGGTTGAGCTCATGATGTGGCCCACATGGGTTTCCCCATCAGCATTAGAACCTCACATGGCAGCCACACCCTCTTAGACCTTATCACCTCATTACACTCCTTTAAACTATAAACAACCTTACCTCAGCTTATTTCTCTTGGTCCTCCATGCATTTGCACATTACAAATAGCCTGAGGTGAGATGAATCTTCCACGTCAAATGAAGAAAGGACTTCATGTCTCGGCCTCCATCAACCTCACCTTCCCTATTCACCCACCTATGTTACAATAATTAGGCCCTAAGCTTCGGGACCCCGACGTCCCTAGACGCAAAACTCTTCATCGTGCAACACTATTTCTTGTCTCAACCCTTGTCAATATCTTCCTCTTCTCAACGTTGTTGCGACGAGATACAATGAGGTCCAAGGCCCGAGATGATGTCACCCAATCATCATGTTGATCTCATCTTGAGATGATGTCACACTGACTACATGTCCTCCATGTGGTGCTTTCCAAGGCTGCCATGTGTCACCTATTTTTGGGCTATTTGAACCTCTAATAGGTTGTTTGTGGCTACCACCTATCTTACCACTAGAATGCCATGTCATTACCACCTCCTACGTCATTGTGCCACCTCAACCCCATGCATGGGTCCCACCAAGGTCTTGACCCTTGTGGAATACATGAATTTTATGTTATAAGGGTTTCTGGGCATTTTGGTGAAGCCCGACCCTTGAGCCCCTACATTGCCTTGCCATGGTTTATTTCCCCACTACCACACTTATGGAATACCTCCTAGAGGTTCCGCGACTAGGACAAGAAGGTTCTCATCTCATGACAAAACCAACCCCTTGTCAATTGTTATGATAGTTCTCGCTCTTCCTTTCTCCCTTTTTCCTTGGGACCACATAAGAAAGACATGCCCCCTCAAGGTGTGTGATTGAGAATTGCCCATCACATAATGGAAAATGGCCCCACTAAGCCTCTCGACACTTAGACAATTCCTTCATGCCTATCTCTCCTAAGTTGTGCATATATATATATATATATATAGGAACACCCTCGACACTTAGCCGAACATGGGTTATCCATCTGTTGATGGTGTTGGACTCGCCAACATTCAGGTGATCTCCCTGATATGAAGTCCCTATCATACCTCACACTGTTTGTTGTAGGAGTCCCATCCGGTATAAAGGCCTGGTTTCCAAATCCTTAAAGATTTTCCTTGGCTCTAGCTGTCAGCACAAAAGAGTGATGCAATGGTGTCTTCAAGAAGCAAGAGGAATGTGCCAGGTGAGTGTGCACTACAACTTTGTCGAGGTTCTTCTACTACAAAGGGAGGAGATAAAAGTGAGCCTTTAAGTGAGAGGTAATAGTACCACCTAGGAAGAGATACACATGAACCAAAAATACCCGTCTAACATCCAGCAGAATAGTCCATCATGGATGCGACAATCATTACAACCAATAAACAAGGAAAGATCCATCTAACATCCAGCGGAATAGTCCACAACGGATGCGACAGTCATTGCCACCAACAAGAAATGAATGATCTTTCTAATATCCCACGAAATAGTCTAGAAGGATGGCACAACGTTAACAGCCATTACATCACATTCTCAATGAGATAAGCACTAAAATAACCAAAATAGTTCAACTATCTTAGTACATGTGACAACAAATATGAAATACAAACCTTCACAAAATAGTCTTACAAATATTCATAGTCCATGCATGAAGAACGTGTTGGCCTTAAAAGGCTTATATTATTAAGCAAAATTTCCAAGACACATGTTTACATTGTACATCACTAGCCCCAATAGTGGGACATTGTAGCCACCCTGTGCTCCTCAAAGAACTAGTTGATCTCTCTAATGCCTTGCAAGAGGAGCCAAGGTGAAAATACCTTTGCTCATACAATGAGGGGGTATATATAACCAAGGGGTGATGCTTCCCCCTTGTGACCCTTTGAGTGCCCTCATGACTCTTCAACTTTCTATGAATTTTCAACTTACATGACTCTTCATATTCATGTGTGTCCTTTGGACTTCCACTTTACAATACATTTTATTACAATATACATGGTCCACAATAGTGATGTGGCACATGTCAACTCATGACACGACTTGACATGACACTGCTAACATGGACTGGCTTGATGATGTGGCAATGTGACGTCACTATTTCTTCTGAGTGCTAGATGTGTTCTTGGATATGATTTCTCTTCTCATTCGCACAGGTTGGTGATGTGGGGTATTCAATGATCTTCAGCCTTGGAAGATGGTTGCAAAATTATGTCCCTTTACTTGCTCTTGATAGGTCCACTCCTAATTTTAGCCACAAGTGAGTCCTTAGGCATGCTTCCCTCCTTCTTCTCCTTCTTGATCATCTCGCCATGACTTGATATTGTACATGTTCCTACAATTCACTCATGACGAGATGACATCAATCTGAAAACTCCCTAGTTTGAGATGATGCATTATTATCCATGAACTCAGCCTGGGAAAAGTGACAAACTGAGAGAAAGGGATCAGTGACTATGCATTGTGTAGTTCTAGCTGCTAGGGAGAGATCTTGATCACTGAGACTACACAGAGCACAACTTAGGCTTGACTAGGGACCTTTTTTGCATAATCCTCACTAAGGATAAAAATTGTGCAGTGCCCACTGAGGGACATAATTGTGTAGTTCAAGCAAGCAATGGCTACTATGGGATGAGGCCCTTGAGGATAGACTTCTCAGTTTCAAGAGGCAAGGGAGACTATGAAACAAAGAGGTTTGAACGGAAAATCTTTGTAGTTTTTGAAGCCAGTGAGCTCCGGTTGAGGGAAGGGCACTAGAGGAATCATATCCACAATTATGGGGGCCAAGAAAGGTTGGTCTCTCTGCACATTACACAATTTCAACAAGAAAGGGAAAATATTAAGGGTTGAAGGTGCGAAGTGCGTAGTTCAAGGCAGACTGGGAGGCACAACTACGTAATTCTAATGGTCAAGGAAGGTTATTGGACTATGGAATTGTGTAGAAAAACAACCCTAGAGGGGATTGACTACACACTATACATTTCCAGGCAACAAGGTCACATCCATGAGGGCTGAGACTATGCAGTGCGCAACTCAATTAGGGCCTAGTGAAGCAAAGTTGCCTAATCAGGAATATTTTCTGAAAATGGCTAAGTGAAAAAAGGGAGATGTACTCATGATGAACTTGAACTCTGATCACACACTTAGCATACTTTGATGACATCACAACATAGATCATCAGATCAAACAAACAATGCATTCCCCTTTGTGTCACTGCCTCATGACAAGATGCAACAAGAGTGATACTTAAGATAGACTTTAGGACGACCGTGACGACACTAGTGCAACAATGCTCTAAACCTTGTGTATGAGTGCAACATATGTTTACATGGCTAGAAAAACTCATATACACAAAGACTGACCTTTGAAACAACCAGAAAAGGCTCACAAACATTACATAACAACCAAACATGCCAATAGACAACAGTTAATCCAACAAGAAAAAGGAGCCAAAGAACTTCAAAGAAAATCATGGAATGAGCTTGAATGTTTGCAACAATCAAGGAAACGACCAAGGAAGGCTCTAAAACTTGAGTGCAAGCCAAAATTCTAGAGTGTGTTGCAACAACTACAACACTTGACGACACATTAATTGAACTCTAGCTTCTATGTCATGGTTAGTTTCTTCTATGCAGGCCCTTGGATCCTCAAGGAGTATTGATTCATTGCATAGACCACTTACCCCATGGGTAGACACGGTCCCCTCTATACCTTCTTAGTTGAACACAACATAATCACAATGTTTTGAGTTGGGGAGGGTATTTTAGCTCGCGAGTAGTTTATTTTAGTTCAATTGTATGATTGATAATTCACGTGGATCCTGTTATACTCCTATACCAATAGGAGTCATATTCATGATTGACTTGATGAGCTCTGTAATATGTTCATACCTTTTCTTGTTGCAAAGGTTTTCCATATTTTCAAAAAATCAAAAAATTTAAAAAATGTAAAGAGAGTATACCCTAAAAGAAAACTCAAAGGGTAAAAAGAAGAAAGATGGTCAAAAAATGTGAAGGAAAATGAACTCCAAACAAAAATAGACCAAGAAAGTGTGCAAGTCTAAACGCCACTACTATTTCATTTTTTGTAATAAGCAATTGTGTGCAGCTTGTTACTTATGCCACAACTCATGAATAGTCAAACTGTTTAAACTTGGTTCATTCATTTTACAATTTCATGTTGTAGAATAGCGAATAAATATCTAACCAAACAACGTAAACTTGGTAGATAAGTAGATAAGTAGAGTAAATAAAAGGAGCTCAATAGTTTAATCTGAGCCCTTGGATATAATAAGTGCAGACTTAGGTAGGCTTGCCATGTAAAAGAAAAAGAATATTGATAAGGGTTTGCCATTCTAAGTGCACGCAAATAAAGAAGGAAAAAATGTTAGGCTAAAGTAGGTAAGGTAGGTAGATAGTGTTGCAGAATTAGTTGTGATGGATAATGTCTCTAAATGTGCTAATTTTTACTTTTATCACAAGTGCAAGGCAGACATTACATTTGATGCAATCCAAGCAAGACAAGGTCAAATAACTAACTTCCATTCACATGTTTCCCTAAAGATTTCACTAATTCCCCCTAAAGTATTAAGGTCTTTAAAAATTAAAGGGGCTCATATCATTTCTCTGACTTCTGGATGGACCGGACCCTCGGCCCAATAATTAAAAAAAGCATAAGTACTTAGAATCATCCATAAACCATTCATTTGATTTCATAAAGTCTTTTCCTAAGTAAAATCCTATTTTACTTAGGAACAATGCACAATATCACCTAAAAAACACATTTTTTCATCTTAAGCCTAAGTTTAAATGTATACCCAAAATGTTGTAACTTAGCGCTTTCATTTCATTCATCATATTAATTCCTAACTACTATTATATAAATCCTACAGAATTGTACCATTTCATGTAATATGTAAGTATACATAAAAATACCCAAAATCTTATATATCCCACCCTGGTTAAATATAACCATAAATATGTGTCAAACAGGATTAATTGGAATTAATTAACCCTCAAGGTTAATTAAGAACCACCCCCCAACCAATCGTATTGCCCCCGATCAATTAAATAATATATATATTTATTGTGTTGCGCTCGCTACAGTTAAGCCTCTGCCATATTACTCCTTCCGTCCACCGTTCGATCCCACCCCCATCATCCAACAATCAACATTAATATCACGCCCCCATGGTGACCGCGCTTTAACTCGCTATCACCAAGCGGTTTTCAAACCGTACCTTCGCCATTCGTCAAGCGATATATGGAATCGCTAGCCTCCAGTCGAATACCACCTAACTCCAAAAGCGGTGCGATCTCGTACTGTTTACCACCCTCTGCATGTGACAAAAACGTCTTTTCCCGCTTACATCATACGCCTGATAAATAAAAAAACTTGCCAACCTTGACTTTGTTAAATAAAACTAATAAATGTCATTTTCACTGTTATATGCTGCAATTGTGTTCCCATGCAAAGCGACATCCCAGTTAACTGATAAGCTTTCCAACTGCCACTTGATCAAGAAACTCGCAGTAACTCAACCTAGGACCGGTTATCCAACCTGCCATTGTACTGTTCACTGCCCCATTACAGGTATTTATCCAATTTTTCACTAAAACCCTGTAATTTTGGTTTTCTACTGAAAATTCTACAAGAAATAACCAAATTCAGTTCTAGTCCAATTTGTGTTTGCCATATAAAGTTTCCAACTTGTTGTCTTGCCTAGTTTCCACAAAAAGCCCCAATTCCATTTTTTGAATCCACAAGAACCAAAAATGGAAACCCCTATAGCTTTGAATGTCACACCCATGAACACTCCTCACAGAGACTTAGATTATCTGCCTTTGGCTGATAAATATTTTCAGATAAAAGACTTATCTGGTGATAAAAACCATCTTCAGGTCTTCTGCCAAGCCAAAGATAGTTATCTAAATGGGTCTAACATCTTTGGACTGTGGGAATCTAACCTTCCCATGTATTTCCTGCCCTCAGTCCATGTTTTCCTAGATATAATTCATCAATGCTGTGCCAATTATGATCCTAATCATAGAGCTATTATGTCCCCAAGCCAAATAGTCCTTTTTTCCATAATTGCTCAATCCATCAATGAAATGTTGCAATTCCACTCTGTTAAGCGGATAAATCGTTCTTGCGGACAAGACCGATCTCCCTAGTATCAATTGATATCTAGCAACAAACAGGACACGCAAATCTACTTTTCTCTAAACATATTACGAGTCATTAATAAAAACTAAGAGGTGTTTTAGACCCTACCTTAAGTCCAACGCTAGTTTGTGGCAGCCTTGCTCCAACAACTTCAAAGAGTTACCTTTTAATAACCTGCAAACACAAACAAGCACACATCAAAGAACACCTGCATAGCTAATATAATAAATCATGTTCATCATAGTGATCAAGGAGTCTATGAAATAAACCATTAAACATAGCTCATTGAGAAAAATAAACTTGATTGTATTAACTTTGAAGAAGAAGAACTTTACAGCCTTGGTGCCTTGATGCTGTACAAGCTCTTCCTAGGGTCCAAGTAGGAATCTTCTCTACTTTGACAAGCCTCACTCTCTTCCTAATGAGATCAAAAGGTATGTGATCTTTCCTCTCAAAAGCTCAATAAGCAAGACTAAGTTCCAGCAACATTTACCCTAAAAAATATTCAGCTTTCAACCTCTCAAGTAACCAGCCCAAAGCTTCATTTTATAGTTCAAGGGAAGGAGGCTACAGGTCCACCATTGAAGGGATAGAGTCCTTCTTCAAGGGGATAAACTCCTCACATCAAGGGGTTAGCTTCTTAAAGAATGGGATGCATGAACCCTCAAGGAGCAAACTTGCCAGCGCAAGATTCCCTCTAGAAGATTCCAGAATTGACTCAAAGTGAGCTTTTAAGAATAAAATTATGCCTTTTTAACTTTTACAGGGGTTCGCACCCATAAACGTAGATACAGAGCGGTCAGGTGCGTAGGGGACATGACCAATGGGTGCGGTACCGCAGGTAATGCTAAGAGAAAGTGCGAAACCAGAGTTTTAGAGATTTTTAAGGACTTCCTCTCATTTTCAAAGCTTGATATGCAGAGATGAGGTTTAAGACTTGCAAAGGAGGTATGTATGAGTGGTGATAGACTCATATTGATTGCAGAAAGTCAAAGTGACAATTTTTGTGCAACAGATTGCCCCCTGAAGTGCGAAGTCTGTAATAGATGAGGATGGTTTTTGTCATCTACGAAGAGTGAAGTACTTTATCATTTCAAGGATCTTCTTGTGGATACCCCAGTCAAAACCTGTAAAAACATTCAATGCAAAAAATATATATATGATCATATCATCGCTGAGGTAGGCATTCCCATACTCAGATCAAAACTGACTAGAAACTATCTAAACTGCTCTGATACAACAATTATTTTATAATACATCACAAATATAGACATATGTAGACACAGTATGGGCGCAACCATCTATTTATGAATAGTCCATTGTATAATGAATACCAAAATTCCTCGCAGCCTGGATGGTGGAAACTAGATCCAGGGTCTTCATTTCTGCTTCCCGAACTAGTACGATTCTATCCATGTGAATGAATGTG
>APFE030140382.1:0-14106 GCA_000404065.3 Pinus taeda
GGCAAATCCTATTTCCACCTCCATAGCAAAGTTAATGCTATGGAGGTACTTCTGTTAGAGGCCGGCGACAGCATGCAAGTAACCTTTCCGGCCACCCAGCGAATTCCTCCCGGCTGCCCAGCGAATTCCTCCCGGCCCTGCCCGCCGCCACCGCCACCTTACAGTTCTCGTCAAATCACAATTGATGCCGCGATGAAGTATGGCGCCGCCGATCAGATCCACCGAATCCAATCCATGCTGCGTGGTTCAGACCAGGATTAATGCGCCCTCACCAACCTCCTCCGGCCTGGCTCTTATCTGCAGAGAGAACAGTATGGCCATTTCAAAGCGGTGAACAGGAGAATCTGCAGTTCAAGCAAAGCGAACGGAGGCCACGGACCTGGAGCACCTGGTTATCGAGAGCAATTAGCTGCAATTGAAGCAACTGCCATAACTGCCGGTCCAGTAAGAAAATGAAGAACCATTCCAAAGTTTGCATTTGTTTTTCCACATGCTATAAGTCGAGGTTGAAGAGCCATGAATAAACCTGTCATCCGAAAAGTTGTGTGATTTATTTGCAGTAAGCTTTGCATGTATTGATCAAGAGAAACTCACAAGCCGCAGAATTTCCACAAGCTACAAACACAGTTTCACTCCTAACATTATTTCTATAGTCCTTGTCACCATTTGCCAGTGCCTGCAATAAGTTCTAGAATTGGGTTTAATGGTCAGTCTCTATTTATGCAAGATAAGATATCTAGAGGTTATAAACTGTTTAGTGAAAGATGAGATGGTAATGGAACCTTGTAACGAGTTTACCTATTCTTATTGACTGCAGGGGTATACAAAGAGACCTTGATTGCCTATTATGACAAGAATATCTATAAGAATGATAGACATGCATGAAATGCTTTTTCAATATTTTGTACCATGTTATTTTTTAAATAAAATACCTACAATTTGTAGCCTTAGCAATTCTTAAGTTTTTCAGAGAGGAAAATGTCAAGAACATATCAATCGAATGATCATTTTTTTAGGAAGGAAAATAACTAGAACATGTCAACTGAATACTAGCCACTAAATGTATTCTTGGTTCAGGGCTGCTAATGATGGACAAAAAGTTTATCTATTATATTAAAAAAAACAAGATAGAGTGATTAGGCCGTGGTATGAAAGTAACTCACCTAGACTAAACATGGCCATCCCAAGGCCTGCATCAGATAAAATCTTTACAGAACCGTCAAGAATCTTAGGCATGTCAAAATTCCACCTGCATTTCGAGAGTAATGTCAGAAAATTTATAACGCGAATTAAGAAAATATGATTAAAAACTAAAAGTGCGTGTAGGTAGGGACTTTGATGCTCAACAGGGATCCTCATCTAATTTTTTGTTTGACAATTTGTAAGACAATGTTGATTTCACATGGATCAATTTTTGAAACAGAGGAATAAACTTCCTACTCTTTTTTCTCTTGGCATTTGCTTGGAAATCGATTTCTACCTTGCATTTTACGTCTCAATAATGTGACTAAGAAACAATTCTCTCAGCATGCATGTGGGAATGATGGGTGCTTTGGAATGGAATGAATGCATTTCATTTTAGGCACATATTCTGAAGGTGTTCTAAAACCAAAACAGCAGTAAACTTCCTATACTCTATAATGTGACTAGGAAACAATTTTCTCAGCATCATATATGTGGGAATGATGGGTACTTTGGAATGGAACGAATGCATTTCATTGTAGGCACGGATTCTGAAAGCGTTCTATGACCAAAACAACATTTTTAGTGTCTGTATAATGCCTGTTATCGAGTAATAGGTGTTTTAGGAATACTTTGTCGGTGGCCTTGAAATGCAGCATATTCTCAATTGCTCTAACATTTTTTCAATAAATCGAATGAAAAAATATGGTGCTTTGCCTTTTAACTTTAGATGATCTCCTTTCAATAGAGAGCTATAATGATCATACATACTAATAAAATTGAACCCAACGAGATGCAAACAATAGCTGGTGTTGAGACGGAAGCTGTCCATTTTCAAAATCAACTCAATACTCTTAAAAATATAATTTCACAGGAAATTTAATCACAAAACAGAACTAATCCATGGAATCTAAAATTTATTTCTGTTTTCACCTTTCGATTGTCTGGAGTATATCCCACAAAGATCTAAACATGTTATTATTATAGTGAATTTTGGATTTGGGTAAAAATCTCAAAAATTTTATTTTTGTAAATACAGTGTTTGAATTACCAAAAGTATTTTAAAATAGATTTAACCCCTCAAAAGTATTTTACCTTTACCTAAGAACAAAACACACCCAAAAAAAAAGCATTTCTATCTGCTTAGCATTATACACAGAATTAATAACTCGATAGACTCATAAATAAGTCTAGACCCAAATAGACTATACAATAAGGACCTCGTTGCATTAAAAGAATACATCAGTGAGATCCGATAGCATTAAAATTTTCAAGTTCTTTGAGGTTAGTTTACGGGTTAGTGTAAACTAAGAAAAGGTACAAATTCATTAAGAAAAAAAAAAAAAAAATCGATGCATTTTAGTTTTAGATAAATAAAAATGGTGAAAGTTAAAAATAGTTTGATTTATTTGTATTACATAAACAGTAATGTGCTCAGAATTTAAGTGCCATCAGACCAACCACCATATATTTAGCTTATATCTATTCACTTTGTTAACTGGAAAAATATATATTTATGTGTTGACATTATTTAACTCTTTTCATTATTTATGTGTTGAGTTTTTATCATCTACATAAAAAGTTGAGTTGCAACAAATAGATATGTTTTTTGTCCAGTAACGTATTATATATAGCTTTTTGATATATTATGGCTTTTTAAATATATCAAGGATTTAAGAACATTTTATTCTATTCCAGTTTTCAAAATTTTAGTGTTTAAAATGTATTTTAGTGTTTATTCTATTATTATGTTGTTCTTTTTAGATTATGGTATATGGAGAGCATTAGTGTCTTTACTCTCCTCATTATGTTTGCAGGGAAAAAATATGTCCTGTAAAAAAATGGCATCCTATTTTGCCTTTGTTGAAGAATCCATAGAGCCCTCCCCCATGGAGTGTGCAGGTTACGAGCAGTATGTGCATCTCCTCGAGCTTAGTGCCATGTGGAAATTCAAGGAATGGCCTGGTTGGTCTAGAGAGGGGTTGGTAAGGGCTGCCTTACAGTCATTGGAGATTACTTTTCAGTTTGTTTCGTCTGTCCTCTGTGACACAAGGACTTACATTGACAAAGAGGAATGGAAGAGAAGGCTTGAATCCTTAATTAGTTCCCAGATTGAGTTGATTTCAATGATTTGTGAAAATGACAAGCAGGTTCCCACTCTTCAGTTGTCAGTAAGTAGTGGTGTTCTCTCATGGAAAGTTTTCCATGAGGTATGGCAGAGACTTGGTGCTTTACCTATGGTTAGCAGAACAAGTGAAGAGAGCTTACTTCCTCGTTTGGGTACATGGAAAAGCGTTGAAGCTATGGTTTCTAGAATATGGCTTGCCATTGAAGGCCATATGCAGAGGACTCCCTTCACTTTAGGTCTGGGGGAACCAAATATGTCAGGTAAGCCTCTTCTTGAATATGATAGAATCTGCAAGCCAAGATATTTGCACTCTTTAAAACAACATAAACAGTTCCATAATCTAGAAGATGCCAAACTTTGCAATGTCCTCCAGATCTTTGAGGCGTGGGTATTTGTAGGCCAAGAATTGTTGCAGAGAGTATATGAAAGAATAGACTCTGGGGATTTCGTAGGAGCATCCACAGACTGTTGGATGGTTGAAAGGATGTGGAACATGCTCACAGAAATTGTGAATTTGCTTCTAGTGATGGACCCAAATGATTTCCTTTGCCTTAAACACCAGTTGGCAATTAGCAGCACTAGTACGCTTGCAGGTGCATATTGCCTTCGGTCTGCCCCCCTTAGAGAACTTACAAATGCATGCAAGGAACTAAGGCATCTGGTGCCCAAAGTCATCGGTGTTGAGGCTGATCCAAAGGGTGGACCAAGGCTCCAGGAGGCACTTATGCATTTGTTTCATTCACATGGACTGCGCTCACATAACACTTCAGGTGCTTACAATGTTGCAACAATACATGTTCTGTTGGCCTTCCAGGCAATAGAAGCCGCGGTGAAAAGGTTTTTCTTCTCATATCAGCAGCTGGTAGTAACAACCATGGGTAGCACTGAAATGAAGGGTCCATCATATCTAGGTGCTTGTGATGCCCAACGTCATATATATTTTGAACCACCTTATTTCCCCAGTGTGGATGGTGCAAAGACATTTTTGGGTTACTATTGGCACTAAAAGTTACAACTATGGTGGATGGTACACTGGAAGATCTACAGACAAATCAAGTGAAATGTACAAGAGAAAGAATAGTGCCTTCAGTTTTTCAATGTATTACCCCAAATACATACATACACTTTTTACATTGACAATTTTGAGTACTATACATAGAATTATATTGGAAAAGGATTAGACTCATTTTTGTTCATCCCCATAAGTACGACCAATCAATAGAACAGTGGTAGAAATTTGGGATTTTTTTTTTTCCCTCCCCAACATGGATAGGATACTAACGATTCATAGTGTGCAATTCCTCCTTCGTTAAATAGTGTAAAAGATTGTCCAAAATTAAAAAGGTAATTATTAAAATTATTAAATTTTACGAGTTGTTTCTTTTTTTAATTTTTTAATTCTTTACCTAAATTTTATGATGAGTTTAATGATATTTATATAATTCATTATAAATTTTAACATGAAATGTAGTTTAATGCTGTTATTTTTATATATTTTTTTAAGATTTTTTTATTCAGTGTGTGAAACTGAGATAATTATAATTTTAATTTGTTAAGTTTATTTAATGGAATGCATCATAATTTTTTTGATGCAATTTTTTTTTTTTTTTAATCAGATTTTTTGTTTTTTAAGATTTTTTAATTCACTGTGTGAAATTGAGATAATTATAATTTTAGATTATTGAATTTATTTAATGGAATGTATCATAAAAAATTTAATGTATTAAATCTATATCATATTCAAGCTACATTCCTACAATAAATATCCACTCATTTCCAAAGTTTTGAGAAAAAATATTAGATAATGCAGTTCAGATTGACTAATAACATATAATTAGTATAGTTTTTTATCTCTACATTTATTTTACAAAGTACTCTGATACTTCTTCATACTCTACTTTAATTTTCTTGCACATGGCCTTGTGTTATTGCTTAAGATGTCATTTAATTTAACTGAATTTATGGTAAAGGTATAAATTTTGCCTTTAGTTTTAATTTTGAGTGATTTTGATTTGATTGCCTTAGATTTGTTAAATTTGATTTTTGATAAATAGTTTTACATGCTTGATTAATATAGAAAAAATACAAAAAATCTTACAAAGTTTGCTTTGGTAGCATTTGTAGTCTTATGAAGAAAAAGGAAATTTCGTGAATAATTAGTGGTCATGAGTTGCATGTTTTGAAAAGATAAAGAAAATTGTTTCTTTGATTGTCTTTGTTAAGAAAGTTGTTTTCTATAAAATTTGCATTCTTCCAACTCTCTTAGCTAGGAGATTCATTGAAAAAGAAAAGTAGTGTAAATCATCTTAGGTGCATATTTGTAGTGGTTGAGAGTCAAGTCTACACACCACTAGTTTCATCTCCACTACCTTTTGTCTTAAGAAAGCCATAAAATTAACGCTTAAAGTAAAATCAACTTAGTAACTTTTTATTTACTAGGGCTCTGAAACACCAATATAGATCAGGCTGGTGTCTTGGAGTAGGAGAGTAATAAACTCTCCAAGACAACAAAACCAAACAAGTAGCTTATCTTGTGATAGATTAAATCCAGTTGTTTCATTTATACTCTGGGAAAGTTCCTCTTAAAGGAGAAGCACGAGCTCGTGTCCGAACCAGTGAGGGGATCAATCCTCCCTCGTTGGGAATGATGCCAGACACGCACGTATTACAAACGGTAAAACTCGGATTAACCATTGTCGAGGAGCCAGGGGTCACTTGTCGGTAAACCTTGGATTATTGTCAAGGAGCCGGCAAGGGGATTGAGCTTGATACTCTGCCCTTGCGTGCTGTCGGAGTGTAGACTGTTCCCCCAGGTATACTTGTTGCTGTTGGTAACCTTAGTGACCATAATCTTTAGGATTCTACCGAGGTGACGGTGGAGGGAAGATCCCACTGTACCTGGAGCAGACGTCAGCTAGACTCACTTGGGTTTTCTGGGGGGTTCACTTCACTCGAGACGGTTAAAGTGGAGGAACTTGTGCCGGTCTATTCATTAAGCAGGTTGCCGGGGTAACTGTTCCACCCGCCACTTCTGTACTGAATCCGGCGATGTTGGGTTTCATCTCCAACTAGCGCTTTCGGTCCGGAAGGCTACTGTTTGTGCTTGGTTTGATGCCCTAGATTCTTTAGGCGTGTGCTTCAAATTTATTTGGTTCTTTAGAGACTTTAGGCAGTTTGCTTTGAGATTTTACTTTATTTGCGTTTGCAGTAGTTAAAAGTCTTTAACTGTGGCGGAATTACCGAGACAGTCCCGTAGACTTCGGGGCCAGTCTCCTGAGATTGTTTCCGTGGCCGAATTGTTGAGGACATCCCGTAGAATTCGGGGTGAGGACACAAATTGCGTATGGGGGGCAACCTCAAGGACAGTATATACCTGTGGTACAATACATTCCTCAAGGTCAACCCCAGCCTCAATATGTACCCCAAGGTCAACCCCAGTATCAGAGCCTTGTTTTGTTCATTTGTTATTAACCTTGGAATTCCCTAGCATTGGTAATCTTCAAGCTTATTACTCTTGATATTGGGGGTTTGTTGGGGACAGGTTTTATGTCTCTCCCTTTCATCCCTATTTGAAGGGACCCATTAACGCACCATCTTATGTGTCAGTGTTAGGCAGTTCCCTTTGACCAATTCCAGCGCAGCGACTCATCACAAGTCGCCCCTCGACAATAACATGGTGACCCCACCTCCAGAAAGAATTCATATGTCATGCATGGTTAGTCTAAATTTGTTAGAGATATTTAAGCTTATTAATGACCCAATTTCTTATGATCTTAGTTATCATACAATGTCATCTAAGATCCCCTGAATATTACTTAATCCCAAAGTGGTTTACGTGAAAAGTATAAAATATTTACTAAAAAATGAGACTTCCATGCTTAGTACGCTATGCATTGATCAAGACCATATTATTTACTCAAGCTAAATTATTTTCAATGCAATTTGTATAGGTATTTTAAGAATGAATAAGTGGGGGAGGATTAACAAGTTGGAAGTTGAAGACCCGGAAGATATGATACAATTTTCAGCGGAAGACTTAACATGGACACAGATTGAGGGGGACCAAGTTGCAATTATTCCATATTGTGGACTTGATGATTTCATAAGTGGAGAGGAATCAAATGAAAGTGCACCCACCCAATTTCTTCTTAAGAATCACCGAAGTAAAAAATAGAGGATATCAAAGTCACCAATTACTCAACATTCTTGGAGTACAGTGTGTGAGTCTCTATATGCTTTTTCAAGATATGTGTAATTTTTTCAATATGCATAAATATTATATCTAATTTGCAGTAATTTTTTTAGTACAGTTATTGGTGTTCATATGGTCCACGGTCGACAAGGAGAATTAGGAGTGAGAATTAGGAGTGCATCATCAGATCCAAAGACAACCCGCAATCGACATGAAAGTATTAAAGTTGGTTGCCAATGTCACTTCTTTATGCGACGACTTGTGATGAGACCAGATGATGTTGTAATAATATATACTGCATGTAGACATATTGATGAATCCAATGTTATTTGTCATGGGACAGATACAATCGGAAGGTCCATGAGATTCAATTATGCACCACATTTAAGTTGGCATATGCGATCTACAGTCCAACATTTCGTTAAAAGAGGTTTTAATGCTACAATGATATGGGACAAGTTCATCTCTGATGTGAAGGATGGATCCGGTGAGTTATACACAGGGATACTTCGAGATACCTACATGACAAAAAAATATATAAGTAACATTTACAATGATATCATAAGGCTAGAGTATGTTAAAGATCAAAGTGATCCAAAGAGTGTGGAGTGCTGGTACAAGGAAAACCCAGAGAGTTTTTTCTTCTACCAAAAACAAGATCTTGTTGAAAATATCCCTTTTATCATAGGCATACAAACAAAGTGGATGTGTTCAATGATGCTGAAATACTCTCACAATAATATTATCTCAATGGATTCAACCTTTAGTACAAATAAGTACGGGGTGAGTACATATTTATCCTAAATCCGATTCATTTATTTAACCTCATATTAATGCATGTATCTTATATAAATGTAATTATGCATATTTTTTGTAATGCAGTATCAACTTTACACCTTAATGGTTTTCGACGAACATCACAATGGGGTTCCAATAGCTTGGGTGATATCATCACGCAACACTATAGCTGATCTTTCTAAATGGATGTTGGCCTTACTTGCAATCGGAAACAAAGAGCGACCAGATTGGCATGTTCTTGCCTTCATCACGGATGATGCTACTGCTGAAATTGAAGCATTGAGGTGATGTGTTTATTATTTTTACAAGACGCATAAAAAATATTGTTAATGTATAATCTCACTAAAAATTATGTTATTGCAGGTCGACGATCAAGTGCAAAATATTATTATGTGTGTGGCATGTTCGTCGTGCATGGTTGAAAAATGTTGGAAACAAGGTCAAAGGGAGGGAACACCAAATACGCATTTTTCGTGGATTAGGTGAAATCATGCACATGTGTAAAGATGATGAATCTGTGCGAAAGAAAGTTGAAAGCTTATTTGAAGAATTCAGTGAACAAATTTTTTTTTTGGAATATTTTAGAAATACTTGGCTGTCCAACAACAAAATATGTAAGCTTCTTATTGGTGGTTATAATGACTCTATTTTTCATGTCATATGTATACTTATTAATATATAACTAATAAATTTCTTTCTACAGATATGTGGGCAAAAGCATACAGAAATTTTCCACATTCAAATCAAGATACGAACAACGCCATTGAATCTTACCATCGGTATATCAAGGAAAGGTACCTATGTGAGAAGAACAATGCATGCCACAGAAGGGTTGATTGGTTAATCTATGTTTTGTTGACAAAGGTTGTATTATTTTACAATCATATGCACCGTTTAAAAGAAGCTGGTTTTGTACGACCCAGAAAAATACAGGAACAACTGAATTCATCCAAGTGTAGAGCTAAGAAAATCCCAAATGAAGATTGTGTGCCTGATGAAAAGAGTAATGACTACTGGGTTCGTAGCCAAAATAAGGATACTCGTGACATTTGGTACAATGTCATATATAAGGGTTCTAATCTACACTTCTGCAATTGCAATTGGGCCCTAAATGGAAATATCTGTAAACATGTATTGAAAGTTGAGATGTTAGTGAGTAACACTATTTTGGGTGAAAATGTAGCACCTGGTGTCACTGATCCCACGACAGAAAGGCCTAGAATTTTATTTGATTTGAATGAAACACCTATATTGGTCCCAGAAATCCAAACAGAGCTTTTTCCATGCTTTGATTCTCCTCCCAATCTGAATTATCATAATGAAACAAGCATTTATAATTTAGAGAATTTCTCATACAATGTTGAATCGACCAATGTACGACAAGATAGTGCATTCTCGGAACATGATGAGATGAAACGTGTTAACTCATCAACTATTGAGAAATTGAGATCCATAATACCTACAAATTTGGAACAGGCATATGCATTGAACAACTTGGTAGACAAAGCTTGTCAAGAATACAACAAAATGTTTTTCAATACTATAACTCCATCCAAGATCACTACCAAGAGAAAACATAGTTTCCTGAGTCCAGTAAATAAAAAGAGGCGACGTGGTCGCAAGTCAAAGTCAGGGACAGATATACTACAATTTGAAAGGGTTGGACGAGTTCATGCAAGGAAAAAAAGAATGGATGAACAATTGGAGTCATATTCTCAAAAACAAGGAAATATGGACCACGCGCCTGAGATAATTCAAGATTCTATTATACCCAATATTGGTATGGAAATGTCATGCTATGCATTGTTTTACGTTAAATGCGATATATTATCATGTTCAACACATTTGCATGACTATACAAACTATTTTTATTGTTACAGCTGAGGGACCCACATCGCACAACATTCCAAGTTGTCGAATTCGTTTATTCGATGAACATGCTACCGAAAAAATATCTAGCATTAGGAACACTGCTTCAGCGATTAACACCCCAATATCCTCCCCAAGGGTGCTCCCCCCTATTGTTGAACCAATTAAGATGTATCATCGCCCACACCCACCACCTCTTTCCTCCACAAATTCTTCCATGCCTATAACCACCTCTGTAATACCTTCCCAATGCTCACCCCTCCCCTTCAATCATCCACCATTCTCATTTTTTCAATCGTCCACCCTTAACATTCCAATTTCCCCCCCTAGGTTAATCCCCCGGCCTACAGTGCTTCCCACTATTGTACAACCGGTGGGGGTGTATCGTCGCCTGCACCCACTACCTTTTCCCTATTTCACATCCACCATGCCTTTATCCAGCGCCCCTGAACCATGCCTATATCCGTCACCAAGTGCTCCGCCATCTACCCAGGAAGGGTTGTCTCCTCCATTGCCTCAAATCCTCACGGTGAGAATGAGTATTTGATCAAAATATCATCATGAATTAATGAAATTGATTATATGCCTTTCAATTTTTACAACTAATTGATTATTGTAATTTTTTGCAGAGACATCAATTTGGAAATCCACCTGGGAGTGCCTCATGGGACGAGGGTGACTTAGAGACCCATACGGTAGATCGATCATGATGTTGTGGATCCATTATGTCATTGATGGGCATGAGATTCCATTATTTATGTTGGAAATGAAGTTCTATTTTGTAAAAAAGAAACATGTATAGTTAGACCTATTTTGAATAAAAAATACACAAATTTATATTTGTGTTTATGACAACATCTCCATTGAATTTTAAATCCTTATGTGGATGCGATGTTATATCCTATCAATGTTATGTTACTTTTTGATGAATAGTTGTAACAGATTTTGTTTTTATTAGTTACAAATTATCAAGTTTATAAGTTAAGTGCTTCAACTAACCTTGTAATATCAATTAAACCATCCTTCAAAATAATTATTTGAGCTTTTCAATGGCTGGAAAATATGTATTATAGACTTCCCCATTATTCCAAATGAATCCCTCTTTTGATTTTCTAACTAATGTTTAATTAGATAACGTTTTAGAATTAAAATAATAAAGTATTATAGTGAATTACAAATGTATTGAAAACAAATATCAATTAAACCAACCATTAAACAATTGAAAACAATTAATTAAACCAACCATTGAAAACAATACAATTAATAAAACAAATACAATAGTTTGAGCTTTTCGATGGTTCGAAAACTTATGTTATATTGAAACATCCACAAATGACTCCAATTTTAATAATTGTATTTTGGGACGGACCTTCATTGATTTTTGGAGAAAGTTTATTTAATAAGGAAATAAAAATATTCAATATTCTTTTTCAAACTTTTGATTATGAGTTGATTATTCTCTTATTTTTAAGGAATTTAGACTTCTGTGATCCATAACATTGTTTAGATAATCTTCGGCAAAATCACATAACCAATCTTTTGTCGACGCGTTTCGAACCAACTAGTGTGGTTCATCGTCAGGACAAGTTGAAGAACCAATCCGGTTTAGCTGATTAAATAGAGTGTGCAGAGACTCCAACGGTTATCATGCCAACGGCTAATTTGACCTAATGATCCTAGTCAAACCATTAATTTAATTATTAACATTCCTATAAATAGCTAAAATAGGTAAATTTGTTAATTATATTTAAGATTAAAATCATTTAATAATATGAGTATTGAATAATCTAATATCCATGTTTATTATTTAAATATAATGGTCATATATTTTTTTTAAATAATGTATAATTATTATTATTCTAATATTATTAAAGTATAAATAAATGTTACTCTTATAATTTAGTTATCTTAGGTAAAAATATACCATTTTATTATTTACTATTTAAATATAATGGTCCATTCGAAAAATGTTAATAAATCCATATTTATTTAATAATTCATAATTCCAATACTATTAAAAATAAACCAATAGAATTCTTAATAAAATATTATTATTATTAGAATAAAGTAATGTTCATGTTTATTAATACTAGAATAACTAATATTATTGTTAAATCATATATATATATTTTTATTTATACTACTAACTAATTAACTTTTAAACCTAATGGTCATTTGGTAAACTAGGTCTCCTTTAATATTTAAATAATTAAATACTTAATATATACTCAATAATCTGTTATTACGTTATTAAAATTAATTATGTCATTAGGTAATTACTATACGGTTTAAAAGGGTTTTTTTGGACACTAGCATATCAAATTAATGGAACCAAAAAATCCAATCTCATAATAATATATCCAATAGAATCATACCCGGGACAAGGTTAATACCCTGAAACTCACTAGGACTAATCCGTAGATAAGACCTCAATCTAAATGAGACCACCTATCCATCTACAAATAATGGGTAACATGTCTTTTCATTATTGATTTGTTAACAAACCCTGGATACCATGTATAATGTGTCATTTCATTATTGATTTGCTAACAAACCCATGCTTTGTTTGCCTATTTCAACTTCAAGGCCCAAACTCTAACAGTATGAGATAAGGAAATCATCTCATCCTAGGATGGGGACAATGGGGACAAATCTAGACAGTGTAATTGTACACCATCTTGAAATGCTTACAAAAAAAATGTGTATAACATGTAAATTCAAAATTACAATTTTATAGTTTGCTATTTAATTTTAATTAAAAGGAAAAAATGAAAAAACGTATTGCATTTTGTGTGATGTGATTACACTTGCACTTAGTTAATCACAACTGCATATAGCATTCTAATCATGATAGAACAAAATCAAGATATAAATCACAATCTTCCTGAAAGCGAGACTTTATTACAAGTAGAGGGGCACATTAAACTACAGAATATTTGGTTTAGATATCCATCTCGAAAACAAATTGTCTTTCAATATTTTTACCTTTCTATTCATGCTGGCAAGACAATAACACCTGTTGGTCATAACGGATTTGGAAAAAGCACAATTATTTCCATATTTAAATGCTTCTATGATCCCTATGTAGGTCATTTTCAAGCCTCTCCTATCAATGAAAACATCTCTCAATAGCCACTCTCTTTTCCAAAATAGACAAATACTAGACATCATTCAACAGATAGAAGTGAAATATGAGAAAAATTCCAGTAGTTGATACTTCTGTATATGCCCAGTTTCTGTATATGCCCACATCTTCCGTATATGCGCACATCTTCCGTATATGCCCAGTTTCCGTATATGCCCACATCTTCCGTATATGCCCACTTTCCGTATATGCGCACATCTTACGTATATGCCCAGTTTCCGTATATGCCCACATCTTCCGTATATGCGCACATCTTTCGTATATGCGCACATCTTCCGTGTATGCCCAGTTTCCATATATGCCCACATCTTCCGTATATGCACACATCTTCCGTATATGCCCAGTTTGGGCATATGCGCACATCTTCCGTATATGCCCAATTTCCGTATATGCACACATCTTCCGTATATGCCCAGTTTCCGTATATCCCCAGTTTCCGTATATGCCCACATCTTCCGTATATGCGCACATCTTCCGTATATGCCCAGTTTCTGTATATGCGCACATCTTCCGTATATGCCTAGTTTCCGTATATGCACACATCTTCTGTATATGCACAGTTTCCATATATGCGCACACCTTCCGTATATGCCCAGTTTCCGTATATGCCCAGTTTTCGTATATGCGCACATATTCCGTATATGCACAGTTTCCGTATATATGCACATCTTCCGTATATTCCTAGTTTCCGTATATGTGCACATCTTCCGTATATGTGTAGTTTTTGTATATGCACACATCTTCCGTATATGCCCAGTTTCCGTATATGCGCACATCTTCCGTATATGCCCA
>APFE030140389.1:0-21471 GCA_000404065.3 Pinus taeda
AGTAGTTCTCCACCTCTCATGGAAGCTTCCTAATGATAAGGACAATCCCATGAATCTTGTGGATGGTCTTATCTCCTTCTCCTATCTCTATTTAAGCTTGTCTCTTTGCCTTTGACAAGCTAGTTAGTAATTCTACTCTTCAAGCTCCAAATTCTAAGTCCCAAAGTCTGAGAATTGCTAAGCTCATGCTACAAGAGGCCTTGTTCATCCCTATAAGGCTATATCTTTAAGGAGGAGATCCATGTCCAAGTAACCAAGGAGAGAGAGGCTTGTTCCCCGTCCCCTACAAGCTTTGCAAGGCATGTGTTGCTGATCACCCGACCAAAGGAGGATTTGACGTCAGAACTTGGTTGTATTCTCTTTTGTTTATCAATAACAATGGTTACACTCATATTGTCTTTATAATGATGTTTGAGTTGTATCCTTTCTAACTGATACATAGTTGCATTTCTTGGATTTTATGCTTGTATTTGTGTTGTTCTTTGCATGTGCAGGTGTCTGTTCACGAGGATCATGAGGATTGTGACCAGATAAAGTGAAAGAATGGGAGTGACGACTCTTCTACAAATACTAGCATTGGGTTCGAGGTAGGCCCTCATCATCGGTCTTTACTTTGCAATTAGGAACCTGCATGCTAGCGTTGTTTGATTGTCACTATACCCCATTTAGGCTAGTGGGATCGCCTCTGTCCGCAGAGGGGATTTACCTGTACAACAAGGCTTTACCGCAATACAAACCTGGATCACTAGGCCCTAAACTGAGACTGCTCCCTAAGGATTTACCATGTATCCCACCAAAATTGGTCAAGGGATTCCTAGGCCTTTGGGAATGAACCTTGAGACCACCTCCACCCAGGAATTCTGAAATCCATCGGGCAATTTCAAAGTTATAAAATCGAAATAAAAATTTCAGTGTACCATGGCATCCAGAAAAAGGATAGGCTAGGCTGAAAACCACCGTCATAACCTGGCAAGACCATGCTACCAACAATAAGAGAAACATACACCAACATGCAAAGCCATGCATGTCCAAACCAGCTAGGAGATCACACTTGCAAAATGTTACCTGCAAGTATTCCTTCCAAAGCTTCTTGACACTTCTTTCTTTTCCTTGATCCTTGCTTGCTTTTCCTTTCCTCTCCTTGCTTTCCCTTTCCTTTGCTCCAACTAGAGTGCTCCAAGAAAACTCTAAGTGACCAAGAGAGTGAGAGAGAGAGAATGATGAGAGAGCTCCAAACTTGTACTTGACAAAAGCCTACACTGTCAAGAACTAACACTGAGCAACCTACTAACTAATCTCAGAAGCCTTTTTATCAACGAGGCCTCTAATTTCTTCATTTTCCATTATTTTCCTTCAATTTCCTCACATGCAACTTGTGACCTTTCACCTCCTTTTTCTCCTAATTTCCTTTATTTTGATAAATAGATGTGCCAAAATGCCTTTTTTCCTTTTAATGCCTTTGCCAATTTCCTTAGCCAAAACAAACATCTAGTGATGCACATTATGCTATATTTGCCCAACATTCAGCTTGGAATACATGTCCCTTGTGATCTTATTTTTTCCTTTATTTACATTATTACATGGAATTTTCACTAGGGACGTTACAGAGGATCACTTGGAGACAGATCTAACGGATCCATAGGCTCTCATCAACCATATCAGACTTGAGAATGAATAGACCATCTAGAATATCCCAGTAATCATTCTCTTCAGGAGGAGGTGGAGGAAGATCTCTTGCTTTTCCAAGAGCTGCATCTTCATCGAATGTTACATCCCTAGTAATTTAGACCTTCCTATGACCAAAAATATATATTCTATATGCTTTAGAATTTTCACAATAACCCACAAACGTACCTTTTCTTTCGTAGCTTCCAATTTTTTCCTTTTATCCTTTGGCACATGAAAATTTACAGGGGCATCCAAATACATGAAGATGGCTGATATGAGGCTTGATGCCTATGAATATTTCTTCAGGGGTCTTGTTTTCTAATGCTTGATGAGGCACCCTGTTTTGAACATCTACAATAGTATATGTAGCTTCGGCCCAAAGGAACTTTGAAACCTTTTGATCATGGAGCATAGCACGAGCAACTTCTAATGTAGACATGTTCTTCCTTTCAGCTAGACCATTCCATTCAAGAGTATATGGCACAACCATTTCCTTCTTAATCCCATATTTATTGCAAAATTCTATGAATTCTTTTAACATGTATTCCCCTCCATTGTTAGACCTAAAGACTTTTATTCTCTTTCTTGATTGATTTTTGGTCAAAGCTTTGAATTACTTGAATCTTTCAAAGGCTTCATCCTTGTGTTTAAGGTAATATATCAATGTTTTTCTTGAGAAGTTGTCAATAAAGGTGATGTAGTAGAGATTACCACCAACAGAATATACAGGCATTGGACCACATATATCATAATGAATGAGATGGAGGATGTCTCCAAGAATGATCTTTAGCTTAGTCTCCCTGTCTATGAGATTATGGAGGACTTCTTTATAACCAGAGAAATGATGAGTGGCCCCACTATCAACCAACCAACTATCCCACAAATCTGGTGGATAAGAAATAGTAAGAGGAGATAAGAATGTATTCAGATTTATTTACAATATTACTTTCATACCTGGAAGCCTTTGACTTCTTTTGAGGAGGATGTTCTTCTTCACATTCGCTTGAGGAGTCTCTTATTCTTCTTTCATTTCTTCTATCATGGTTCTTTCTTTGATTGTCTTTCCTTCTTTTGCTATTGTAGTTTCCTCTAGTGTTATAGTGTGGATTCTTTCTTTTCTAAGGACAGTCTTGTGCATAATGACCCCTCTTGTGGAAATTTAAGCATTCAATATGAGATAATGATTTGTCATTCCTTCCTTTTTTATTTTGAGAAGGAGGCTTCCTTGATGGACCTCCTCTTGCCTTCTTTCTTTTACCATGAGTGATATATGCAACGGGCTCTCACTCTTCATGTTCTTGAATCCTTCCTCATCATTGATTCTTCTTGAGTGAGCTTCCTAGAAATTTCATCAACTGATGAAAGGACATTGTTTTTGATGATTGTAGTAATGAAGGTTTCCCAAATATTAGGGAGGCCTCTAAGAGTCACAACTACTAGCTCCATGTGAGGCACATTTTCCCCAACTCTTTGCAATTGATATCTAAGGTGAGAGATCCTCATAATGTAGGATTGAACAACTTCTCCTTTGTTCATCTGAGTTTCCTTGAGCTGATATTTCAAGTTGATGAACTCATTCAAGTTGTTGATGTCATACATGCTAGCTATCTTGTCATACATATCTTTAGACTTCCTTAAATTTCCAACATATGCAAGTAAATGATATTGTAAACCATCGATTATAATTTTCTTTACTTTGGAATCACCTTTCTTGTAATTGTTCTTGAGATAAGCGAAAGAATGTTCTGGAGGATCAAGCATCCTTCCTTGGATGTATTTCAACACATCACTGTTATTAGCTATAATCTCCATTATAACTTTCCATGATGAAAAGTTTGATGCATCACCCAACTTTTCAAGCTCCTTGAAGGTATAGGATGACATCTTGATCTTGATAAGGCAATATAATTTCTGAAAGTGAGGGCTTCAATCCTTGTCTTCTTTTGCGCTTTTCCTTCACCTCAACTCTGATTCCATGTTAAATTTTCTGATTGTTCTATGTTGTATCAGTTACTTTAACCCAAATTACTTCTTCATTAACCACAAATTCAATTATTAGCAGTATAATCAATCATAAATGTAACTAAATAAAGACCAATATATGTAGTGAAAAGAAGAAAATAGCACAACCATAAGAGACAACAAATTGGTCCAAGACCAGGGGAAAACCCCACAAGGGGGAAATCCTTTCAAATCTTCCTCTTTAATAGATTTGTTATCACTCAGAAATTTCCCTGGATGTGGAAGGAAGTAACTGAGGTGATCTCAGAACCTGTTTTAGGTTGAAGCTATCCCTTCAACCCAAAGATGGATATATCCATAAAACTTAGCTACCCTATGGTCACTGTAGTAGAAGGTTTTGTGTAATTGAGTTTAGGTGGCCAGATTTAGGTGTAGGGATAAATTGGGTGGGTGATCTTCAAAACCATTGGGCATGGATTACATCCATTAAACAAATGAGATCATAGCTCCAATGAGCAGGTTGTATAAAGCATGAAAAGTCACAAGGGCTTTGAGTGTTTGAGAGATTTGGAAGAACTATGACTAGAATAACAAATAATAATGACTGATAATTTAAGAGAGGAGCATCAAAGAAATCCAATATCATAAAATAACATTCCCAAACATGGAAGAATACAATTATATAACAGAGAAAATACTTATAGGGAGAAGAAACACATGAATTTCCTACTAACTACTCATTAAACATTGTGAATACATTCAAGATTGCTCAAATATATTTGGACTAGAAGAGTTTTTCTAATAAAAGCTAAGCTCACTTCATTATTCATAAATTATTTATATAGTGCTTTACATAACAATTTGCAAAATAATAGTCATCACATAATTCAAGAAACTGAGTTATTTTAAATATATTTCAAGTTCATGTATGCAAAGATAAACTTAAAAATGTTTTATCTTTTCTAGAATAACTATAGGAAAATATTCTTGTATTTAGGAAAAAAGAAGTATTTGGTCAACTGCCTCTCCTGAAAGTAGAACAGGTCCCTAAACTGTAGTTTAGCATTTCTGCTAGCATAATAGGTCCCACTAAAACAATCCATCAAAACCGCTCTTGCGTTCTTCTTCAATTCTGTTAGAAAATGTTTAGTCTCAAATATAGAAATTGGTTCATTAATATTGATCCTTAGCCTTGGAATCTGGAGTGGCTGAAGCAAACTACTAACCCCTCTTTTCCTACAATTCAAAGTTGTCGACTCATACGCATTCAATTGTTTGCATGGTCTTATCGAAGAAGTTTCCACCTTATTGTTTCACCGATATTCCTCATCCCCTTGCACTTTTTCTCCTTTGAAATTTGTTTTATTATATGACTGGGCAAATGATTATCAACTTAATGATATCAGAAGATTTTTATAATTTAACTTACATGAATTTTTTATTTCTGTCCTAGCTCCTTTTTCTTTAGCCCTTCTTGCATTTCTTAACCGTAGTACGGAGGGTTGTGACCTACAGCTTAGCCTCGAGGTGCTAGGGAATTTTTTTCCCTGCTAGGGGTTGCTTTTCCTTTGTTAAGTGCTTTAGTACCTGATTTTCTTTAAACTCTTACGACCATGTGTGAGCCCCAATATCGGAGCCCCTCTAATTGGAAATTTCCAATCGGAGGAGTTACTTTGTAGCTACAATATTCCTCATCCTCTATGTTGAAGCCCCGAAAATTGGGTCGGCAACAAGGGGGATACCCACCAGGTTCGGACCTTGGTTGGTAGCTCCTTATCCGTTTGGTATAGCGGGTCCGACTGGGGATAATGGGACCAGTTTCCCAATCTAAGGGTGTGTGTGTGTGTAGAGTTGGATGAAGTGATCTAAGAGTACTTAAAGCTAATTTAATTCAGATTCTTAAAATAACTCTATGCTATTGTAATCTAATGAGAAACAACACATCTAATCTACGCTAACCCAGGGTGTATATCTTCTATAATGCGATCTAAAGAGATTTCAAACAATAACGGGTAATAAAGATCATTCAGCTATTATAAGAATAGAAATCAATTAAGATAAACCACTTTGCATAAGAAGTTAGGCAAAACAGTTGTGAACAACATATCGCATAATAAGTTATTCATATATCAGACATAAATAAATGACTCCACCATACAGAAGTGCCAAATGGTAACTCATACATTCATGCAATAACATATAAACAACTGAAAATTGTAAATCACTTTAAGAATATAAGCAGAAATGGCCAAGAGATAAAAGTACCATTTATGACTAATCCTACTCATAAACTTCAAGCAAAAACGATTTATCTCTACTTGTTCTAACATCTACTAAGAGTACAAAAGTGCAACATCAGTAGCAAACATCAAATGCAAACATTAATAAATCTTGATCCATCCATTCATCAAAACCTCCTCTAAGGGTGCAGAAATGCATGTTCCGAGGACAATTTTTTGACAAATTTCTAGACCCTTCTCTAAATGCCTGAGAAGGGTTTAAATATTACTAGCTAATTAACTTAATTACATAAATTTAGGATATGGTTTTAAATGACTACCCTTCTGATAAAGCAAAAATATTTCTAAAAATTGAATCTAATTCTGAACCATTTCTATATTTTCTCCTTAGTGCTGCAAGAATGCAACATTCACCTGGGAAGAGTCGGCTGGTCGCCTTCTGCTTTCGTTTGAGCTATGAAAATAGAAATAACAAGCACTGGCACCACTTTCTGGTAAACTAGAATATATTTTCGAGAATCTTCGTCTGGCTGGGCATATTCACTGCGTGTATACTTGGTAATGACTCAAATTTCTCTCAAACTGATTCTACTTTTGCTATTTCAATTTCTGGCCTTGCGAATGACTGAAAAAGTTAGGGACTTTACTCTCTGAATAATTTTCTGCATCGAAAACTGCCTTCGTTCTTTGTTCCGGGATTTTTTGGTGCGTAAGCTTCAGGGTTTTTTGTAAACATGCTGCTTTTGTGCGCTTTTGACTCTGAGCATTAGATGGCCTATTGACATCAGCATCTGTTGAGTGATACTCTGGAATCTATGGTCCTATTGCATGCGGCATCCGTTTCTGAAGGGATCTCTTCTCTGTTCTCCGAGCATTGATGCTTTCCCCTTTTCCTTAGATGTTTCCTGCACATTGCTTCATGTTATTTCTTGTCTTACAGTTTATGCAAAGGAAAAGAGTAATGATAATAAAGATTGACATGAAAGCTTTAAGCTCTTATGAATGCATAATCATGACACCCATAGCAAGCTGACTTTTCGAAAAACACAAGATTGTCCTTCCTGAATACTTTGGCATACAATCATTAATTTCTTTTAAGGCGCACGCCCAATTTTGGTTAACGGACATCTTTCCTTGAATACTGCGCTGAGGAAAATTCGCGATGGGTGATTTCTGCGACTTGCATCACAGCATCGCAGATCGCGTCGTCAAGATGTGTCATCGCAAAAAATCATGATCACGAATTTTCGCAAATCGCATTTATCGCAGATCGCAACATCGCAGATCGCATTTAGTCATTCAGTCATTGTGTGCTACTTACGCGATGTTGCAATATGCGACTTCGCATATCGACCGTCGGAGATTTCTTAAGTTTATTCATTTAAGAGCGCTTCATAATGAATGCGATGCGATGAATTTCGTGTCGCTTCTTCGCAATTTATTATGCTCATAAGAAAACGTTTCATTCTCTTTTCGCGATGCGATAAAGTTTTAAGGAGTCGAATACAAAAATTTTCATAAAATGTTTGTTTGGATTTTTTATTAAGGGTCCCCATTTGCTTGGTGTTATTGCTAATATCAAACAAAGAGGGGGGTTGTTGGTGGCCACAACAGAACCATCCACTGTCATCTTCCAAATATAGAGAAAAACGTAATCTAATAATATAAAAAATTTAAATTCCCGGATGCAGGTGTCTAATAGGCGTAGCGGACAGATGGGGCGTCACATGGGCAGGTGTCAGCCCATTAGTGACATGCAGTACCCCACGGTAGATAAAGGAGGCTCGCATGCTGTAGAACTAATGCCAGCATTAATGCTGGTCATGTCGTCCATACTTCGCTGCCTGGCTAACTGCGCGATGGAGATTAATACACCCGGAACTCCTCTGGCATTTGTGCATACCACTACATTCGTCTGGCATTCTGCTGCTTCATTGGTGCATCACTCAGTGGAGTGGGGAAGGGAACAAGAGCATCCATGCTCTGCAGCCAACTCAGGGACTGCCATATGCCAGAGAAATTGGCGTTGTGAGCTCAATTTGGTAGCCCTCATCCTAATTAATTCCTCCTCACCAGGTTCCTGCACGTGAGTTCATCTTCGGAATTCAGAAATGCGAGGTGAGCGACAGAGAATGTGTAGTAGGCGCAGAGGCTCTCGCGGAAGGGCCACCACCCAGCGGCCTACCCCCACTTCTCCTTCCTCCTCCGTCGAAGTTACGTCTGAGCTGCAACATTTCCATGGCAATAGAGCTGGGCGCAGCAGAGGAATGGAGAGCGAACGAAGAATGGATTGTGGGCATGACGAGCATCCTATGGTCAGGTATCGGATACCCTGCGCTCTCGCTAATTCCACTTTTATTATCTCTATAACGGTTGAGCATTGTGATATTCTTAGAGAACCGGCAAAAGCCACTCTGGATTTTCCTCCTCCTGTTCATGGGACAGGGCCTATTATCGACCTGCAATGCCCTATCAGGGAAAGCTCCCCCTTAGTCTGTCCATCAGCTCTTGCAGGTCCAAGCGAGCCTGACAGGGAAAGCTCCCCCATAGCTTGTCCACCAGCTCTTACAGGTCCAAGCGCGCCTGTTCAGGGACGACCTTCCAGCGTGATGATCCCTCTCTCTGATTCTGATGGCTCTCTACATTTTGGGTGCCAAATTGAGGAAGCACCCTACACCACGGATGATGAATGAGCAAGACAAGAAGCTCGCTCTTGGCAGCCTAGGCCGTAAGAGCTATATTTTGTCTTTGTTTTCTATGTCTATGTATCAGTTCGACCGCATGGGTCTGTCTGTCTATGTGTCGGCCGTTTGGGTATATATGTCTGTATGTCTACGGGTCCCTGTTATGCACTGTTTAGAGTCATGGTTTCGAGTCTTAGAGGCAGTAGATACCACAGAAGACAGTAATTCAATTTTGACTGTGTTCAATTTTGGAAGATGCAATCTAGGTAAATGAACAATTTCTGCGCAGGATTACTGAGCCATGGCCCTCTTGTAACTCCTATGTAATTTTTGACTTTTTTGTATTATAATAGAATTAGCCTTATTCAGAAAAAAATATAAAAAATTAATATGGAAATACTCCAGAAAATCTAAAATTAATTACCAAATATTTTTTCACACTTTGTTAAGAGTTATTCACTAGATCTAGCACAATATTTGGATCGGCCAAGAAGAAAGATAGTTGACCTTTGCCATAGTGTGTAATGATTGGATCAATCATTCTACAAGCTGAATATTTGATTTAGCTCAACAATAATGTGAGAGTAATAGAGCATCGGATGCGAAGGTTTCCTCAACTTTGTCAAAGATCTACTTTCGATGAAACGTCGGCATCCATTGATTCGTCGGCAGCGGTTCGAACTGCTAGACATGCAACCAATATTTGAAGCACCCACCATGTCTTCATTACAAGGAATTTCGAATCTCAAAACCTACTAGTTTTTTTTGAGTCACTGCATCTCTCTTTCTCTAGTTCCCAACTAGAATCTGAAATCACTCATGGTTGAGATGTAGGTTTTTAGGTGTACCAAACACATGGATCCACTACAAATCTAGTTGCATGATCTGGATCAGTTTTATCCTCCCAGAGATTTGGATAGGTGTTACCTTGGTAGAAACAGTGCCAGAGACGTCAAACAATGCCTTTACATTGCCAATTATCAAGGCAAGATGATCTATAACCCCTACAATTAAGGGAAAAATCGCCCAAAACCGCAAATTTACGGCAATTTAAATTATTAAATTATTAAGTTATTTGTAATTCAAAGTTTAAATAAAATAATTATAAATCTCTTTACTCCCTTTGAAAATAGAAAACAACTTTTCATTCAAATAATATTATTTTAACTTTCAATTAATTGAAATTTATTTTATTTTAATTAATATAAAATTGTTTTTGGTTATTTATATGTATTTTTCAAAGTTATTTGTAATTTCAAATTAAAAATAAAATAATTATTGCGTCCATGGGGTAGATCTCACTTAAAAAACGTAAACATGTAAACTTGAATGTAAATGTAAACATAAACGTAAATGTAACATTAATATTTAACATTTAACATTGTTAATCTAATGTCAACCCTATTTAAAAAGCAATCTAGTTATTATTATGTATAAACACAACATAAATTTACTTAAATGTAAATGTAAACATAAACGTAAATGTAAACGTTAATATTTAACATTTAACATTGTTAATCTAATGTCAGCCCTATTTAAAAAGCAATCTAGTTATTATTATGTATAAACACAACATAAATTTAAAATATAAAGAGGTTTACGAATAGTAAAATAAAAAGAGGTATGGTAAATAAATAAAAATATAAATAAACGAGTAGTACCGTAAAAAAATAAGACTTTTTTTATATTTACTCCAAAGGTATGGTAAATAAATAAAATTAAATAAACTAGAGGTGTGGTAAATAAATAAAACCTCTTTTTATCTTTACTCCATTAACCTCTTTATATTTATGAAAACTCAAAAAATAGGTTTTATTTAGGTGGATCTTGCACGACACATAATTATTAATACCATGGGCCAATTACCACATTTATAAAAGAGGTATGATAAATAAATAAATATAAAAGAGGTATAAAGATGTATGGTAAATAAATAAAAACATATCAAATAAGATTAGAAATCAACATCTAATATATACCAAGTCTATGGGTCAAATACCATTGTAAATAAAAGAAATAGGATAAATAAATATAATATAAATAAACAAGAGGTATGGTAAATGAATAAAAACTCATTTTTATATTTGCTCCATAAACCTCTTTACACTTACTAACACTCAAAAAATAAGTTTTATTTAGGTAAATCCTATGGGCAAAATACCATGGGAAAAATTATTATTAATAACCATGCAAAATACTATTAAACATAATATTAATTAAAAAATATTATTATATTATTATATATTATTATATTAATTATTAAAACTAATAATCAAATAAAATAATCATAATATAAATAATATTAATATATAATTACCTTGTTTTAATCCAATATTAAATTTGTTATATTATAATATATATTAATATATCATGATATATATTATTATATCATGATATATATTAACTCTATATATATGGGAGGTAAGAACAAAGACATAAATTTATCGAGGTGGATAGATAGGGGGAGTGACAAGGGAGATATGGAGATAAACTGAAGGAGAGGGGAGAGGAGGAATAAAAAGAGAGAGAGGCAGAGGAGGAATAAAAAGAGAGAGAGGCAGAAACAAAGATGGAGGGGAAAGAGAGAGGAGGGTGGGAGGGAGATACTGAGAGGATTGGAGCGCAGAGAGAGAGAGAGATGGGGGAAGTGAGATAAACGTAGGAGAGAAAGTGTGAGAGAGGAAGGATGAGAGCGAGGAGAGAGAGGAAGAGATATAGATATGGAGTTGGAGGGAGAGAGAGAGAGGGAAGAAGAAAGACATAGAGAGTGAGAAGTGGAGAGAGAGAGGGACTGGCAAGGGAGAGCTGGAAAGAAAGAGTGTATGTTTAGGGGTGAGATAAGGAGATAAATAAGGAGAGATAGAGAGAAGGGGGGAGAGAAGGAGACAGAAGGAGAGAGGGAGGGATATAGTAACATAGGTAGAGAGCGAGAGAGAGAGAGGGTAGAGAGAGATAGAGAGAGTGAGAGAGAGGAAGAATGAGAGATAATACTTGAGACAGGGAAGGAGAGTGATGGTGTAAGAGAGAGGATTAGAGAGAAAAAAAGAGAGAGAGTGATGGGGGAAGAGAGAGGGAGGTAGGAGAGAAAGGGAGAAAGAGGAAGTACGAGATAGAATATTTGAGAGAGCGGAGGAGAGAGGGAGGGAGAGAGGAGGAGAGAGGGATGGATAGGGAGATGGAGTTGGAGGGGGAGATAGGGAGGGAAGAAGAAATACATAGAGAGTGAGAAGTGTAGAGAGAGAGGGAGTAACAATGGAGAGAGTGTGTGTATGTTAGGGGTTGAGATAAAGACAAAGAAGGAGAGATGGAGAGAATCGAGGAGAGAAGGAGAGAGGGAGGGATACAATAATAGAGTTGGAGGTTGAAGAGTAAGAGAGAGAGAGAGAAAGAGAGGAAGGAAGAGAGAGAGTATGTGAGAGAGTGGAGTGAGGGAGGTAAAGAGAGATGGAGTTGGAGAGGGAGAGAGAGATAGGTAAGAAGAAAGAAATATAGAGAGAAAGGTGGAGAGAGAGAACGAGTGATAAATAGGGTGGAGAGAGAGGGAGAGAGGAAAGAAGTAGGGAAGAGAGATAGAAGCAGGGGAGAGGGAGAGAAGGGGAAGAGAGAGAGAGAGGATGAGGGAGGGATAGGTAGATATATTGAAGAAATAGAGTGTATGTCTTGGAAGTGATATAGAGAGGCAAATGGAGATAGAGATATAGATGGAAACTGAAGAGAGGAAAGAAGAGAGAGATGGAGAGAGGGAGGGAGGGACAAAAAGATCGATAGCTATGAAGTGAAATAGAATGTGTGTTTGGGGGCTTTAGATAGAGTGGAAAATAATGAGAGATGGAGGGAGATATAGATATATATGGGGGGGAGATGGAAGAATATTTCTTGCACTAGATACATTGATTTCAGTGTAGATGGTGATTTCTAATCCAATTTGATTTCTTGCACTAGATGCATTTATTTTAGTGCAGATGTTGATTTCTAATGATATTTGATTGCTTTCACTAGATGCATTAATTTCAATGTAGATGATTTCTAATCCTATTTGATTTCTTGCACTAAATGCATTGATTTCAATGTAGATGGTGGTTTCTATTCCTATTTGGTTTCTTGCACTAGATGCATTGATTTCAATGTAGATGTTGATTTCTAATAATGTTTCATTGCTTGCACTAGATGCATTGATTTTAGTGTAGATGGTGATTTCTAATCTTATTTGATTGCTTGCACTAAATGCATTGATTTCAATGTAGTTGGTGATGTATTGATTTTTAGTGTAGATGTTGCTTTATAATCCTATTTGTTTACTTGCACTAGGTGCATTAATTTCAATGTAGATGTTGGTTTATAATCCAAATTTCTTATGTGCACTAGATGAATTGATTTGAGTGTAAATGTTGATTTTTAATATTATTTGATTGATTTCATTAGATGTAGTGATTTTAGTGTAAATGTTGTTTTCTAATCTTATTTAATTGCTTGCATTAGATTCATTAATTCAGTGTAAATGTTGATTTATGTTTTGATGTAATTGGATTTGTGATGGTATATTAATTTTAAATTGATTGTATTAACATTGGGCATTGATTTTAGTGGCACTGATTCATTAATTTCAGTGTAAATGTTGATTTATATTTTGATGTAATTGGATGTATGATGATACATTAATTTTAAAGTGATTGGATTAACATTGTGCATTGATTTCAGTGTAAGCACAAAAAATATTAACAATGTACATTGATTTTTGTGTTATTGTAATTCAACCTATTAATATTGGAGAGGAGAGACAAGGAATGATCTTTACTACAATAGATTGCACTAAATATTTAAATGGTTTATGGTTTAACCTGTCCTTTTCATATAATCGATACAGAAATATGAAAATCAATATGAAAAGATGACAAAATTAAAAAGAGTGACAATAAGAATAATAGAAGAAAATAGTTTTAGATTAACCACAATGAATACTATTTGTAATTTACTATATTCTTATTATTCACATTTTCTATCATTCAACACTATTACATTGTTCCTTTACATTCAAAATTTATATTTCATCATTCTTCATCATTAAGGTTATTATCATCACAACAAAATGAGGCAACTAAGCAAATTTAAAATTAAAACATACAGATTAATCAGACATATTAGAATATTTAAAATGTTTATATTAATATTAGATGAATTTACGTATTATTGATAAAATTAATCATACGTTCGTTAGATTTTCTTTGGCTGCACATGACTGAAACCAACCTATATCCATCTTAACTCCGGATCTATCAAGCACCAACAGGGATAAAATCTCTCGAGGTATAAACATTTCCTCAATTTTTTCACTCAAAAAAAGGTTTACACCTCAAGAGATGTGATCCCTCTCGTGGCTTGATAGATCCGGAGTTAAGATGGAACTAGGCTGGCTTTATTTTAAAATTGAGGAAATTACAAATATTTTTTAAAGTAACTTTTCATTAAAATAATAATTCTTTACTTTCATTTACATAAATTGATATAAAACTAGCTTGTATCTATCTTAATTTTAGATCTTAATTTTGGATTTACCAAAGGAAGAGAGGATCAAATCTGTTTTCACTTTAAAAAAGGTTTGTATATGAAGATATTTTACGCCTCTGACACTTGGTAAATTAGGAGTAATATGATTGAAGTATTAATTATAATTATAATTATTAGTTTTATATTTCACTTTACTTATTTTTAATTTTATAATTTACCTCAACTTTATTTTTTTAACATTTTTCACATTAAATTTTATTTTACAGAGTTTCCTCAAATTAGATGTTAAAATTGATTTTCAAATAAAATAAATTGGCTATGTTTTTTAATATTAAAAGTTACTTTTAATTTCCCCATGTTGTAGATTAGTTGATGATAGAATGGGCTGTTAAGGAATTTTTTATGATGGTATTGGTTTAAACTTTGATTAGCTTAGTGTGCCACGTGTGAGGCAATGTGGGTACACTTGGAGGTGATTGTGATAGTGGATAGAATCATTCCTTAAGTACAAACATGCTATAGTTGTTTATTCTCTCATTTATAAAAAAATAACAATAATAAAATCTTATTTTTCTAATTTTATTGAATTAATTATTTATCAAAAATATATTTTATTAAAATCACATGATTTTATTGAAAGTAGTTTAGGTGATGGAAATAAAGGAAACTAATTTTATTGTAAGCATTTTCTAAATTGTATCTCCACTCAAACACTCTCATAGAAAAAAAAATGTCTTGACCCCACCCATCAAGCAAGCCACCCAACGTCACCTTGGTGGCCTTCTCTCACTCTTTAGACTACAAGAAGGATATCCTTATCTAGGGGGGAATCCTTAAATATCAATCTAAGATAGGTCATTGAGTAATGAAAGGAAGTTCCTTAACGAAGATTAGTGATTTGACACTACTCACTCTCAAAGTAAAAGGTCAGGAATAAGTGTGCAAATAGTCAAACAAACCATGAATTATTAACAAATTTCAAATGATTTTAATTATACAACTATGCTTATTCATGCAACCAAATTATAATTGAAAAATTAAATATAAATCTTGCTCAATTAACCATATAGCATGAGATGCTACTGAAGCATATATACAATCGCACAATAAAAATAGAAAATGAATCATAAATTGTTTATACAAGTAAGTATTAGATCATTCATTCATTGTATTCATGAGCATTGGAGATTGAGAGTTCGTTATCATCATCAAGAGACCATTCCACAATTAAGAGATCATACACCAACAATATTAACTATGTTTGGGACAACAAAGATTTATGTGTTTGCGATGATAAATAAAGGAAATATTCAAACTTGTCGTTGTTACTAAGGACAATGAAGACAACAAAGTTGAATGTGGACTACGTTTGCATGAAGGAAATTTGGTAGTGGTAATAAGTGAACATTATTTGATCAAAGTTCATACCCTCTCCTTAGCACTACCACTTTGCAAGATGAAGAAGAAATGTGAAATATATGTGCAACCAACTAAATAAGTTGGAAAGGTTGTTGCAACATATATAGGTGGTCATGTCGTGTTGCAAAAAGAGGTGTTGGCCCACTCCCCTTTTCGATAATTTGTCAACCTTTGAATTTTATTCTCTTTGAATGTGATCAAATGATATAACCCTAAAGATTCTAATAAGCTCCATAATTTTAATCATCCTTTGATCCAATAAAGAAGTGTACAAGGAAGTATAACCTCTCACCCATTCTAAAACAACCATTGAATCCCCTATGACTTGTAAGTTTAGATTGTTGAAGTGACGCAATTAAAATGACTAACATAAATGACTAATTCATATATTGTAGTTTTTTTTAGGTAGTCAAATTTTTTTTCTAGACTAAGTAGTCATTTATGTTAGTCATTTTTAGTAGTATTACTTATTAGCTAGTCATATATTTTAACTGGTGACTAAAATAGTCATTTATGTTAGTCGTTTTTAATTGGGTCGCTAAATATTGCTAATTTTTGGTAGTATTTCACTTGGAAAAGTTGGGGTGACCAACCTTTTTAGTCACCTAATCACTAATTTCGCCATTTTCTACTAGTGTAATCAAACATACAATTTCAATGTCTTACCATGTAAGCTACATACTTGAGTTTTCTTTTACCTTGTGTTAGGATGCTATAATAATAGAATTCATAATTTTGAATTGGCTATGGTTAGTCTTGTAATATTGTACATACTTTTGCTTTCTGCAAAAAAAATTCCATATTAAAAATTTTAAAAAAAATGTAACGAGGGTATGTCCTAAAAGAATAATCAAAGGACACAAATAAAAAGAAAATATCAAAAAGTGAAAAATATGAACCCCAAACAAAAACAGATCATGAAAGTGTGCAAATTCAAGTGCCACTGCTTTTAATTTTATGTGAAAAATAATGGTTGTGTGCAGCTTGTCATAAATGCCACAGCCCATGATAGACAAATAGCTTAATCTTGACTAATTCATGCTTTAAATTGCATGTTTATAAATAGAGAATAAAGATTTAGCCAAACTGTTTAACCTTGGCAGATCAGTAGTTAGGTAGATAAATAAAAATGTGCTCATAAGCTTAATCTGAGCCATTGGAAGTTATAAAGTTAGAAGTAGATAGTTTACTTGTCAAAAGAAAAGGAAAGAAAGGGTCTGCTAGCTTAAATGCACCCATTAAAATGAAGAAAAAATGTTAGGATAAGTAAAGTGTAGGTAGAAGAAAGGTTGCAAATGTACAAGGTTGTTAAATCACAAGCACATTTATTATGCTTAATCCTATGTTGCAGTGTGCAGGAGCATTTATGAGAGTGAAAAGATGTCCACAAGCTCACTTGATTAACTTCCCTCATTTCATTTCACCTCCACGTACTTGCTTACTAATTTCCCCATTATCCCATCATTTATTATGAAAATACCCTTTTCCCTTCATTTTGACCCTTACTCCTTAGTTTCACACATTTTCCTGGAAAATAACCCTCCAAAGGTCTTCCCCCTACTCAAAACCCCTTTTCCCTAGTGTGAAACGTATTCCCCATTGAAAAAATCAACTGCCCCCTTATTAATTTCCATATTTTACCTCAAAAAACCCCTTATCCTAAGTTTTTATCCCTCCCGCATTATTTAATTAACTCCTCAAAGTTATATTTCCCCAACATAAACCCATTGACCCACCAAACCTTGGTGTGGTTAAAGAAAACCCCACCACATTTAACCCTGGTCCCACTCCATTAACCCGCCCATTATATTTTTAACCCCCACTTTATTTATTAATTAATTACAATTAGTTGTAATTAATCCCCGGGCCCCACAAATCCCAACCCATATTCCCCTCTGTGCGTCTTGACTACGCGACAACCGTTAGATCTCCCACCCCCAGATCTAATGGCGTGCATCCATATCACACACATTCCCTCTCTGACCTTTACCAGCTTGAGAGTAAGTGAGATTCGTGGCTTTTCTCAGGCCCCATTCTATTATGTGGAATCTCAGGGCGAAATCTTGTGCTCTCAAGGAAATATTGCCCGCTTGCCAAAAGTAGTGTGATGGCCCCTCAAACTACTTCCCCGCCAAAGACCAAAACCAACCATTTTTCATCTATGAATTCTGCGCCAAATTCTAACCGTTGCCAGTTAGAAGGCCGAAGAAGCCCATTTTGACTCTTTTGTTGATTTACACTATGAATGTTGCCTAATCCTTCCTGTGCCACCTTGAGCCTCTACAACCAAAATTGACCACCGATTACCTCCTAAACAAGCTCTGGATGACCAATTCAAGAATCCAGTGTGCAGCTAAAGCAACCATACCTTCTACAATCACCATTGAAACCAGTTTGCAACCTGAACCACCAATTTCTAGTTATTTTGAGAAAAAACTAAAACGACCCTCTAAATTTCAAAATGTACAGTCAACTTAAAGATTAATTAATTGAAATTAATTGATACATTTTCCTAATTGAGGGTATTTCCACTGAATTCCCAAACCCCTCTTTTGCAAACTACAAATGGCCCTCTCACAGTACCAAACTTACTCAAACCTCACTTCTACAGCCTTCACAAGCCTAATTCACACCTTTCCCCCTAGAAATGGCTTCCCATACCTCTCTGGATGTGAGACCTGTGTCAACCCCTCACTTGGACATCGACCGTTTGGCACTGGCAGACAGGGATTTCCAAATAAAAGACACTGCTACTCTAGCCAACCTTCTGAGGCTCCACTGTTGGAGTAAGGACATATTCCTGAACCACGCAAATGACATCCACCTTTAGGAATCCAATTTACCCAAATATATATTCCCAGAAGTCCATCGATTCCATGATATCATACATTTTTGTCATGCTTGCTATATCCCTAGCCAAAGAGCTATTGTTGCTCCAAATCAGTAGTTGTTATTCACCATTACACTAGAGTCCATCAACCAAATGCTACAAGTCCATCCTAGCCCTAATCAAACCCCTCTATCCATTGGAGACTTATTGGAATTGTATATCACCCTGGACCTGGTTAAGATAAGGAAAATCCTCCAGATTTTCATCATTGAAGACCGCCATACTCCTACATATACCTCACCCTATGCTGCCACTATTTTTTCATAAATAGACAGACATATAATCACCATACTCTCATGCATCCTAGGATACACCATAGATGAGCATGTGGATGAGGTCATCCTAGTTTTCCTGTCCATTTTCACCCCAAGCAAGCCTCCTGCTATCATGTACAATTATGCTCAGTTCATTGCAGACAGGATGCATGAACAATTCACCAGACTTCCCACTAAAAGAGTTTTCAAATGCTCTTCAATGTTGTTTCATATGTTTTTATATTATCAAGTAGACAAGTTCCCTATAAGCATCCAGAAGTTGGATACCAAGGGAAAAGAGAGATCAGTGGTCTAATGAACACCCTTGGTCCAAAAAGTTTCCACAGCATTTACCTACAAATACTTCATAGACTCTTTTATATACCCAGTCATGAAAATGTTGACTGGTAACACTCAACCTAGGATCGGCCAAGAAATCAAGAGAGTGTTACAGCTAGCTAAGAACAACAAGGTGGGATACTGGTACCTGTACCGGAACAACACTAAAATCAGGATTTATGGCTGCCAATTAGCCCCTTACAAGTTGCCCAAATACCTCCCTATGAGGATATTTTCACTTGAGTATTTTAGACAAATCATCAACTCTGATGAGGTCCACTTCCTATCTACTAGGAAGAAAACCCAATTTAAGATGAAGAACCAATTGGGCCCATTCATTTGCAATAAAAAAGAGGTTGGACCAGAGGCTGACAAGATACTACAGCAAATAAAATTCAACAATAGCTTCATCTGGCAGTATGACCCTCATGTGGTCATAAACAAGCTGAGGCTCAAGGTCAAATTGGGACCTTACATCCACCGTCCAAGACCTGACATTGAACAATTTGCCAACCAATCTGAGTGGTTGGAAAACACATTGATTGACATGGATAGCATAGTTGTGGATGTGGAGAACACATTCATTGATCTTAAAAAGCAACTTGACCAGAGCTTTTTCCTACAGGTTCTAGAATTAGGAGAACCAATGAATGTTCATCCTGTGTTATAGACCTCGGCCAATGAAGAGAAGAATCCAAAGAGGAATAGGGAAGAGGCATCCAGTTCTTCCATGGAGACTACAGATCAGTTGTTTGAGCTCAAAGGAAGGCCCAAGTTGAATCTTGTGTCTGAACAGGAGGAGAACATTGAATCAGTGGAAATAAATGGCACTGAAACAATGGGGCAGAGAAGCAAAGGCACAGCTGCATAAGGTGAAACACAACAGCCATCAACCTCCAACACTCAATTGATTGAAATACAACAAAGTGTTGAGGTTTCTTCCTCTGTCAGGCCAGCTGATAGAGAAAAAGACATCAAAGACAGGTACAAAGAAATAAATATGAGGAATGCGAAGTTGAAGGTAGAGACATATGCCCAATACTTCAAACATACACCAGCCAACTAGAGCAGGTTAATGTCAACCTTTGATATTAAAGCAAGAAAGATGCAAGTATCATTTTTGCAGCCCACTGTACAGTAACCAAATACCTCAGTTGACTATAAGAAGACTAATTTTGAGGTGATAGTCGGGGATGTTCATCCCATTGACCAAATAGAGTTCCACAAATAGGCTCGAGAAATGATTTACTCCACCCTTACAAGAAAGGCCATTGCTGCCCACAAGCTGTAGGATTCACTAAATAATGTGATAGCCGAGTACAAATTGGAGAAGGCCTCCTCACAGGCCAAAGGAAACAGGATAAAGTCATTAGAGGACTTGGTCATTGAACTGGGTCATGATCCAAGTGACATTAAGGCTGCTGAAATGTTGATCACAAAGAAAAATGATGATATAATAGCCCTCAAGAAATAACTTAAGTTGCCTCATTTACAACAACCACAGATAAACAAGATCCTGGAGAGCCAAAATTATCAAGAAGATATGATGGATCTAGTGTTGCAGTAGAATGATCAGTTAAAGGAGATGGACAAAGAATTGGATAGCTTGATTCAGCTAAAACAAGATAGTCATGATGATGCCCCTACAATTGTCATCCCAACTGTTACCACTGATGTACCTTCTAATTTGGCAGCATCCTTATCTCCCACAGCTCCAATGGCCACAGCACTGCCAGCATGCACACCGTCTACATCAACAATAGGGTCTACAGCAACAGGGTCTACACGTGATGAAGCAAATAGGTTGGTAAAAGCAATGGAAGAAATGTCCATTCAGACCACTGAGATGAAAAGGCTTAAGGAAAAAGTAACCATCCTAGAAATAGACTACAATTTTTCCCAAATCATGAATAGCATAAGTCTACAAGAATTAATGAACGAATCAAAAGCTTGGAGAAGGAGCTAACATTGAACGAACCTCTGGGTTAGGTTAAGGAACAATTGTAGGCCAATATCATTGACTCTGTCAATGATATTTTGCCATCCATCCAAGTTATTTTTTGAACAAATTGATCTAATAAAGTAGGCTACAGAAGCCATTCAAAGATTCAAAGCAGAACTTGGAGACATGCCAGAGGAAGCTACAAGGATCATTCACTTCCTCAACTCCAAGAACAGGCATGCGATGCAGGAACTGGAGATACCTGACAGAACAGCGATATAGATTCGAAGCTAGCAGTTTCAGTGGACATCAAGAAATCAACACACAAAGAGAAGAGAGCCTTACCTAATCTTGACCAGTACCAGTAAAAGTCGATCCAGAAGTCTATCCAGTCAAAGTAGATTCGGTTGAAGCAGCACCAGTACCAATAGATCTAGTAGCAGATGATCCAGATCCAGATTTCTATTTTTTCGGTTCAATTGTCAGCGCTAATCCAGGCATTCCCTTAATAAAAGAGAATCTTCCTTTAATCGGGCTTAATAAGGGGAAAAGAAAGATCCATTTCCTT